>VDFB02064556.1:0-10826 GCA_007258455.2 Sequoia sempervirens
ATACACACATACATTCATACATGCATACATGCATATATACATACATACATTCATACAATACATACATACATACATACATTTATACATACATACAAGCATACCGATGTAGAGAAAGGTGATTTATGTTTACACAAATCAAACTTAGTTGGTATCCAAGTCTGCAAACCCTTCCAAGGGTTGGTTTCTTCACAAACTGGCCTACTTGCTTGTAGGTCACTACACTCACTTATATTTTTATATCTTTTAGAGAAGGTCATTAAGGGACTGAAACTCCACACTTTCAAGCACCCATTTCCATGCTCTTCAACATATCAGACTGGTCCAATAGGTTATTTTGGAACAAAATGATCAAAACTATCCTGCAACATTGGATTTAGGCCTAAATAGACCACTTTTACAAAGGAAGTATTCTCAATTGACCTTAAAAACTCCAAAACCCATCACCAACATGTTCCCCTGGTCACATAGGGTCAGATTCATCAACCTGTTACAACAATCCTTCACAAATTTCTACTATCCTAATCAAATCATATCAAATCTAAGCCTAGGACATTGAGATGTTAGACTAGGGCACGTGCAAAATCAACACAAACACCATCACCCTGCTCTACAACTACTAAAAATAGAAAAATCACTCCTATAAGGCCCATTCCACCAAGTTTCATAAATTTCCTATGGTGGAATGGCCTACTTTCACATGATTTTCTTCAAAACCCTAGAAACCCTCCTTTTACAGATAACTTACAAAAAAATCATTTTTTCTCACTCAAAACTAAATGAAAAGTAACCAAATTGGATTCAAAAGAAAGCTAACTCAAAGCCGCAACACATCACATTATTTTTACACCATTATGTTGATGTATGGGGCCGTACAGAATCTGGAAATACAAGAAAACTCAGAAAATTCACACCAAAACAGAGCAATAGTTGTTTATTCACCAAAAACTCCTTCAACAGTCCTCCCTCAAAGATTCTTTAGGCCTTTTAAACACGTTTCTTCAAAAACCAATGGTCCCCAACTGAATTTTGAAAGGGGTGACCTTTCACCTTCAACCACCTTTCAAAAATGACTTAGTTGCTAAAGCAACTTTTACAACTTTTGCATTACTATTGAATTTTTTTTGACATAACACCTATAAGACCCTATATGACTTTGATTACATCAAAAATTGGTCTAATAGACCTTATTTACATCAAACTATGACAAAACCAAACAAGACTTCAAAATTGCACCAACAAGCCAAAAATTGTGAAAGGTGCTCCTGCACCACATACATTCACACATACAAACATACATGCATTCAAACACACAAACATACATACATACATACACACATACATACAAACATATATATACAAACATACATACATAAAACATACATGTATACAAACATAAAAAAAAACATAAAGTGATCCATAATGTGAGCGTGTTATATCACACTCGCATTATGTGAAATATAAACATGCTTACACAAAACACATATTTATACAAAAACATGTAAAAACATAAAGCAAGGCATAACATGAGCATGTTATAACATGCTCACATTGTGTCAAAACTATGACATATCACTCTCGTGTTATGCCTTGCTTTGGGAATCCCTAAGCCTTTGGCTTGGATTTGCTTTGTATTTCTAACCCAAAGGCTTGGAGTGCCTTTCCAATGTCCAAAAACATGTTTTTGCATATTCTACAAGGTTTTACATTATCTTGTTCGTGCTAACCATCAGGTTTGCATTTGTTTCAAGGTTGAGTAAATCAAACACCTAGGTAATGTTAAGCTCTCTCTTAGCTATTTAATGATGTATTTTTTTCACATTTTGACTATGTTAAAGCTTTCATCTTTAATTTATTTTGTTTTTGTGTCTGTTTTTTTTCAAAAACCAATGTGTAGTATCTTTTACTTTATTTTTTAACTGTTCATTGAAATTTCAAATAAATTACATTTTTATAAACTAGACTCCATTATACACATATTAAAAAAGAAATGATTAGTTTTAAAAAATTATAGGGGTAGAACGACCAAATTTCTATTTTCAAGATGTGTCCACTTTCAAAATTAGTAAAAAATCATATATTAATTAAAAAAATTATCAAAAAAATTGGGCATAAACTACATGTTGTTAGTTAATTTCTCACTTAAGCGATTTTAAAAATACTTAAAAACAATTAAGCTTTTAAGGGGCCACAATAGATGCCATGTTATGTTTTTTTCTTACAAAAACAACACCAATTTTTGTGGCTCCCTTTTTTGAACCCCTTAATCTCTACCATTTAAAAAAAAAGTAGTTTAAAAAGTAGAATATGAGCATTACAACCTGATGCAGGAGCATCCCTGGTTATAAAGCAATCCTATATCAACCAAAAATATTTATTTTCTTTCATTTCAGTCTATAGTAGTTTCAGTAGTTCATTTTTCATTTCACCTCATTATCATTTCTCATCTTGCAGAGCATAATATAGAATCTACATGAGGTTATCTACATCATATCCAGATTTCAAGAGATTTGCATTTGTTTGCATAAAGTTATCACTCTAAAAATTTCACTATTAATTCACAGTCAAAGAATTTGGGGCTAACGTGGTATAGAATTCATTATGAGGACCTATTTCAGAGCATGTAGAGCTTAATGGGACATAATACAATCATTTTGGGTCCAAGGGGATCTTTATTGGAGATCCACAATACGTATCATTTCGTGAGGGATTATCTTTCATGTTTTAAGGCCAACCTACACATTTGGTCATTATTTGGAGTTTGTAAATCCTTGAGGCTAATGCAAATCATTATTGGAGTATGAGATTTATATTTAAGCTAATTTGTAATCATTTCAAATGAGTTCAGTTGTTAATCAAGTCAATCATTAGAAATAGTTTGCAATTCAATCAAACCTTCTAGGTTGTGGAATGGAACAAGGCCTTGGGCCAATTGTAATATTTGAATGCCCTTGCAATAGGACTTTGATCCCTAGTTATTCCATATATGAGGCATATGAGGCATGTAAGACTACAAGTTGTTGAATCAATAAAGATCTTTGTTTACTGAGCATTTCCTTGTGTTGATTCTGTTGTGTTAACTCTAAGTTGAATGGCTGGATAATT
The DNA here is from genome assembly GCA_007258455.2 of Sequoia sempervirens. Classification (NCBI taxonomy): domain Eukaryota; kingdom Viridiplantae; phylum Streptophyta; class Pinopsida; order Cupressales; family Cupressaceae; genus Sequoia; species Sequoia sempervirens. The sequence continues at coordinate 3,103 of VDFB02064556.1, forward strand.
ATTTCTAGACCCTCCATCCATGACCACACCAAGTGGTATCAAAGTGAGTTTTCAAGTCCTGAAGGAATTCCTTGTGGTGAACAGATTTATGACCTGAGGAAAACTACATGTGTTTTAAATCGATTGTCGACTATGAGGTAGTTGAAACCCTTGTAGCTAGATCATCGAATTGAGGCAGTTGCACTGAATCCAAGGAGAGATATGCCACTAGGGAGAGTTCTTGCTATGACGAATGTCGCTAGAAGAATGGATGATATGTTAGAGATGATGCGAGTCAGATTAGAAGTTGTAGAAGAAGATAGAAGGAAAGGTTTAAACCCTAGACATGAGGATGAAAGTGAAAGGTAGAAAAAAATTTCTCTCCCACCTTTAGGGTTTAGGTACCTAAAAGGGCAAATTTTCACTAACTTTCACTCAAGAACAAACCCTTGAGATCTCAATGCAAAAGTGAAAGAGATCTTACAAGACGGTTGTTCTAAGGGTTGAATATGATCTAATGAGGAGTTCACCACCAAGTTTGAACTTGGAAAAGATAATGAAATGCTAGATGCAATACCAAACCTAATTGAATGCAAACTAACACTAAATGACCTAAAAAGTGAATGAAATGAAACAAAAAACTAAAGACAAGAAGGTGCGTACCTATGAAATTGAAGATGGTTGAATGAAGGTCTGAATCACTAGAAATTTTGCTTTTACTACTAACTGGGACTCATTTGCAAGACGGGAAAAGCAGACCTATTTTTGGAAAACTGTGTAGGAATAGGTTTCTACCAAAAGGGTCTCTGAATCTATAAAGTCCTATAAATTGACTAGAATTGGGAATCATTTACTAGAAGTGGCGAATCATTCCACTTGGTATTTTCTACAACTTCAAAAGTTGATCCTATTCTTCTTTGTATACTCTGTCCTTCCTAACTAATTTTTGGATCTGAATCTCCGAATTGCATCCTATAAGTCTTCTCCATAGTTCTACAAGGCTTGAAGACAACTTTGAAAACTTTTAATAATTTGTAACTTTTCTCCAATCTTGCTCCTTGGGAAATATGCAACCTAAACCTAAAAATCACACACAAAGGAGAAGGAAAAATGTTGTGGGGTTAGTGGATAGGGGTTTTCCTTAGTCAAACCCCTTGTTGGAAATCAATCCTTGAAATGAAACCAAATAATAATGGAGAATGATGAATGATCAAATAACAATGTTGCAACTCACCAAACCCTAGCAATAAGGTGTTCCAAATATGTTTATAATGGTTGCAATGGATGTAGATTTTGATTCTTACTTGAATGATGTTGATCTTGAATGAAACACTTGCTTGAATCACAAAATCCTACACCACAATTTTTAGCACTAAAACAATATGATGCATGAAATCCTTGACATGATGATTGATGCTTGAATGCTGCTCTAAAATGCTTGAAAATATGCTCTTGAAGACACTTGAATTCTCTTGAATAATCTTGTGAACACTTGATTTCTTGTTAAAATGCTAGGTGAAAATATGAGTGAAAGAACCTTGTATTTATACTCAATTATGCAAGAATTCCCGAATTTACAACACTATAAACTGATATCATATCTAGGAGAATAAAATCCCACCATAAATCTGAATTAATTTTAATTTTGGGCCACATGAGACTCATTCGCCCAAGATGGAGAATGAGTCCCATTTGGCATAATGTATGGGACCAAAAATAAAAGTGCTTAGAAAGGTGTAAAAATAGGTTTGGGACCCAAAAATATAGGTGGGACTCATTCACCGAAGGTGGTGAATGGGTCCCAAATAACTAAATCTGGGCCACACAAGCCATAAACACCTTAATTATGATTGGGTAGTGATTGGTGTCAGGATTATCCTCAAGAAGTTGTATTAAATGAGGCTTGTGGATGCAAAATAGGGCCAATTAAAGCATAAGAAAGCCTAATTATTAATGACAAGCCTATAAAATTCTGAAAGTGTGTTACACCAGTTTACAACACTTCAAAATAAGGCAAGATTAATGTTTATTTTAATTAAAAAGGGGTTTATTATGTTTAGAACCTTAGAAAAGTATGAAAGTGTGTTACAACACTTCACAACACTTTAGAAAGGTACAATTAAAATCAATTAGTTCTAGGGAGCCCAAGACCTAATGTGAATGTCAACCCATTACAGCACTGCATCAAAGGCACCCAGAAGCTCAAATTTGAAGGAGAGCCCAAACAAGTGTGTGAAAATGTCCCCGACAACATTTTTTGACACTACATTTAGCCACCACTTTATTGAGAGGATGAACTTGCTTCAAACTCACACTAAAGTAGACAAACATGCATCAAGAGGGGTTCAAATGCACCCATTCCAATAGGATGGGATGACAAAAGGGATCAAGAGGGGTGATCAAGCCCCCATCAGATCACATGAAAAACCAACAAAAGGCACAAAAAGAGAACACACATAGAGGAATGATAAGAAACGTAATAAAGCACAAGCATATACAAACGTCGAAGATGAAAAAGAGAAAAAGATTAAATGATAAAGAGGATTCCAGGATCAATATTTGACCGTTTTCCATCGTGATCAATGGATTAGATCTAAGTTTTTGTCAAAACACATACTCACTCTGAAATGACGAGGAACTTGATTTTGCCGGTGAAAGTCAAAAGGTGAAACATACACTCATGAAAGCTATGCACTCACACCGCATAGTATGGAGAAAGTGTGCATGGTCCGGGCTTCCTACTCGAACCACATACCAAGTTTATACCTCCTAATAAATTTAATAAGGTGCCACATAAAAATGATTTTTGAGCTTCATGAGAGAAGCAAAACTTTGTATGCTTAGAGCTCATGAACAAATAGGATGGCTCTGCAATGTATGCAAGTTGTATTTATGCAAGAGATTGTATATAAAATGCAATAATGAGGATGTTCAAGGATTTTTTTTCTTAGTTAATGAGGTCTTAGCAAGGTATTGTGCCTATTGCTTCAAGAGGGACCAATAAAAGAATAAAAGATTCACAACTTAGGGCATGCAGTGCATCACATCAAGCCACTAAGAGGAATGCAATATGCTAAGAGAGATCATACTTGAGGGACATCACATCCAATGTCATCCATAAAGTGAAAATGCATCATATGAAGTTAGAAAACTCCACCATGAACCATGGAACTGAAAAATGCAAAAGAATAATGCCAATGTATGTGCCCACTTTAAAGAAATTGCTAAACACCATGTTGTGAAAAATTACTTTAAATTAGCAAATAATAAGTACTAACAATAAAGAGGACATGAAATCTTATTTGGAAAGCCCTATGCCAAGTCATATGTTTCCAAAGGAAGCTACATCATTTAAAGAAAAAACGGGGGTTTTCCCCCAAGTAAATAAACATAAAGGGATCTTTGGTTGGGGTTGGTATGATTTTGCTGTAATATTTTTAGAGGCTAAAATTGTCATCATTCCCAAAATACACATAGAACTGGAAGAATGACAGAAAGAGTGAAACAAAGAAAAAGAAATTTGAGTCAACATGGAAGAAACATGAATGTCGATGCCTTGCATCATCCCCAAAAGGAAAACACAGAACAAATGAAAGAAAAACTTTTGGGTGAACATGGAAGGAACATAAATCTCAACCTATGCACCATCCACTAAAATGAAACACAAGACAAATGAAAAGAGAATGAAAAGAAATGTTTTGGGTCAATGGAAGAGACAAAATTTCTATCGCCAGCATCATCCCCAAAAGTAAAACACAAGCCAAATGAAGCCAAATGAAAAGAGAGAAAAATCGAAAAGATAAAAGATTGATGACATAGAGAAGAATGAAGGTACAAATAGAGGAATGTCATAAGGAGAGAGAGAACATAAAAAAAAACATCATGGGGAACACATTACGTACATGCAATCACACAAAAGAAAATGAAAATTCAAGGATGCAAAAGACTAGTAAGGCACATGCGAGTCAACCTATGAGCAGGTCATCCACCTCCTAGTCTCAGTCTTTATAAGCGGAAGGTAGACAATGAATCTAAGGGATAATGAAAAATGCATTACTAGGGCAAGGCTATCTACTTCTTGCCCCCACTAAGTGCAAGATAAGAATGAGACAAGATAGGTGATGGGAAAGGTCATGTAATAATGAGAATAGAATGTTCTACAACTATTACATGACAAAGGGATGGAAAAGGTTGTTATGCAATCACTCGAAGGAAATCGTTGCCATCAAAGTGAAAATTGGTCAATACTAATTTGAATGCACAACACTCATTAGTACTATGTCCAAGAGTTCTATGGTATCAACAATGTGGAACTTTTGCATCTTTAGGATATAGTATGAGTCTATTTTTCATTGGTGGTAATGTTATGAGTTCTTTGTTCAGAAGCAATTGTAGTTTCCTTTCACTTTCAGGTGGAAAACAAGGGAACTTTAGTTTTTGCAACTTGTAGGGCCTCCTATGCTTGCTAGATTCACCAACTTCTCTAGATGGGATTAGGGAAGGAGGTCCTGAGATGATCTTATCCTTATCCTTGCTTACTCAAGATCGTGAATCCTTTTCCATGTCTCTTTTAGGTTGATGGGGGTGTTTGTTACTTTCGTGTCATAGAATGGTTGAGTTTTGCTTGTTTAGAGGAACTAGGTTTACCTATTGTAGGGAACATAGATTCAAATTTTGTTTCAAAATGTAATTAACCAAACATCTCAAGAGGTGGTATCAGGGGGATTTGTTTGTTTCATGGATGGGTAAAAGAATCCATTAGCTTCAAGGTTGTTAAGATGGTCATTTAGGAACCTATTCATGTTGTCATCATCTTCCACAATGATGTCGACATCATGAGGACATGCAATAGGAGTTGAAGGAGCATGAGTTAGTTCAATTTTGTTAGGGTAATTTCCAAAAGCACAACTTGACACATCCACTAAGGACTTTAAGGACATCCAAATCTTACTAAAGCACATATCCATGATGCAAATTTCAGATTCTAAGTTATGCAACAATGTGAAATGAAATGCTCTAGATGCAATTTTGAATTTAAACAATGCTCAAGATGAATGAATTTAAACTAGATGCAATGAATTGAGTGAAATAGAAGATTTGTAAACTGAAATAGAAAGACAATAACAAAAAATAGGAACTCAAAAATTGAATTGTAAATGCCAAAAAATGCAATGCAGAATATGCAATGGGACTAATTCGCCCAAGGTGGCGAATCAGTCCCAGTGATGATTTTTCTCAAAATTTTCAAAAAAATTAATTGAATTTTATTCTTTTTATGTTTTGATGTGTGTATGTATGATGTAAATGTAGATTTTGAATTATTTTCAATGAAATTAGATGCAAAAATGAAAGCTATATGAGATTTCATTAATGCAAAATTTGAAACTAGAGAATGCAAGTTAACCAATGCAAGTCCTAATGCAATGTTCATGCAAGCCAAATCTAGGATGAAAATGCCTCCATTAGAAAATGAAATGTTCTAAATGCGGAGTTCACCAAAATGAAAGGGTGTTGCTTCTCTACACCTTTGAGGGTGGGGGTACCTAAAGAAGTTTCACTAACTCACTCAAAGAACAAACCCACATACTTGAGATCTGGGTGCAAAGTGAAGAAAGTCTTGCAAAGGATTGTTCTAGGGGCTGAGCCATGATGATCTAATGGGGGTTCTACCATCAATTTTGAACTTGGAAAGATAATGAAATGAAAGATGCAATGCTCTAAACCCCTAATTGAATAAGAACCCAACACTAAATGACCTAGAAAATTGAATTAAATGAGGAAACAAAAATTTGAAGAGCGGGAAGGTGTGCACCTGGGAAATTGGAGATGGCTGAATGGAGGTCTGAATCACTAGAAATTCTACTTTTACTGCTAACTAGGACTCATTCACCAACTTGGGTGAATCATTCTTATTTCTAGAAAATTGTGTGGAAACACATTTCTGCCAAAAGGGTATCTAAATCTAAAAAGTCCTAAAAATTGACTGGAACTAGGACTCATTCATTCGGAAGTGTGAATCAGTCTAGTTAGGATTTTAACTTCAAAATTTGATTGTGTGTTCATTTAATGCTTTTATCCTTCTGACTGATTTTGGATCACGAATCTCTGAATTGCAACCTGTAAGTCTTCTCCAAGGTTCTCCAAGGCTTGATGACAACTTTGACAACTTTGAATAATTTGCACCTTTTCTCCAATCTTTCTCCTTGGGAAATTTGCAACCTAAACCTACAAATCACAAACAAAGGAGAGGGAAAATTTTTGTGGCATTAGTGGAAAGGAGTTTCCCTTGGTCAAACCCCTTGGTGGAAATCAATCCTTGAAATGAAACCAAATAAGAATGGAGAATGATGAAGGATCAAACAACAATGTTGCAACTCACCAAACCCTAGCAATAAGGTGTTGCAAATATGTTTGTAATGGCTGCAATAGATGTAGACTTTGATTCTTGCTTGAATGATATTGATCTTGAATGAAATGCTTGCTTGAATCACAAAATCCTACACCACAATTTTTAGCACTAAAACAATATGATGCATGAAATCCTTGACATGATGATTGATGCTTGAATGCTTCTCTAAAATACTTGAAAATATGCTCTTGAAGACACTTGAATGCTCTTGAATACTCTTGTGAACACTTGATTGCTTGTTAATTTTCTAGGTGAAAATATGGGTGAAAGAACCTTGTATTTATACTCATTTATGCAAGAAACACCTAGGCCACACATGCCAGAAACACCTGAATTATGATTGGGTAGTAATTGGTTTCAATATTATCCTCTAAAAGATGCATTAAATGAGGCTTTTGGATGCAAAATAAGGCCAATTAAAGCGTCAGAAAGCCTAATTATTAATAAAAATCCTAGAAAAGTGTGAAAGTGTGTTACAACACTTTAGAACACTTTGAAATAAGGCAAGATTAATGTTTATTTTAATTAAAAAGGGGTTTATTATGTTTAGAACCTTAGAAAAGTATGAAAGTGTGTTACAACACTTCACAAGACTTTATCAAGGTACAATTAAAATGTGTTAGTTCACAAGGGCCCAAGACCTAATGTGAATGTTTCAACCACATTACAACACTAAATCAAGGAAACATGAAGCTCAAATTCATAAGGAGAGCCCAAACAAGTGTGAAAATGTCCCCGACAACATTTTTCAACAATACATTTATCCCCCACTTTATTAAGAGGATGAACTTGCTTCAAACTCACACTAAAGTAGACAAACACACATCAAGAGGGGTTCAAATGCACCAATGCTAGTAGGATGGGATGACAATGATCAAGAGGGGTGATCAAGCCCCCAAGATTAAGAACCCATGACAAACCAACATAGGCACAAAAGAACACACATGAGAATGATAAAGAGCAACAACAAAGCACAAGAATACAGTGTCAAAGACAAAAAATAGAAAAAGTTAAAAGATAAAAGAGATTTGGATCAAGCTTTGACCATTTGTCCATCACGATGTGGATCAGATCTAGGCTATTTTTTCAAAAAATGCATACTCACTCTAAGGCAACAAAACTTCAGGTTGTCCACGGGGTGATAAGTCCAAAAAGGTGAGAAACATAGACTCATGGTTGGTATGCACTCACACACACACAAGTGGCTATGGGAAAATTCATGCCTCGGTTGGGCTTCCCACTCAAACCATACCAAAGTTATACCTCATGATAACTTTAATAAGGTGCCACACAAAAATGAACTACGAGCTTCATGAGACAAGAAAAACTTTGTATG
>VDFB02064557.1:0-28659 GCA_007258455.2 Sequoia sempervirens
TCATCTGATAAACCTCCCACATCCTCTGATAAGAAAACAGAAATCTGTGAGAGAGAGAAACGGCTGTAACTGTGTCTGCGAACCTCGAAGTCATTTGCGCAATTTGCCCAGTAATCCTCCATAGAAGGCTCGTGATATGTGCCCCCAGCAAGGCGAGCTGTATAATGACCTGAAAGGTCATAGGCACGTGCTTCGACAAGATACTTAAGATGATATTTCTCAAGTTCTTGTCCTGCGATCTTACTATCAATTGCCGACTTTCACCAATACATTCCAAATTGAAAAGGAAAGTTGAGAGATGGTCTGTGCCTGCGGCGAAGAAGACGATGAACATCATGCATCTGTCTTAGGAATTCCTGAAAGATTGTCTTATCCGAAGGATAACGTGGAAGCATAGCTGAATTTCCTGTGAAGCCGTAAACTCGGATGTAGGTGTATGTTGGGAATTGAATAAACCAATCCGCCCATCCATCCATCGCTGCCCTAGCAACTGCCGAGATACGAACATGCAATTCCCGATCCAAGTTCCTCACTGTATAAGTCAAGAAAGCTTCGTGAACACGCTTGAAATGACGTTCAGCTCTGGTGAACTCAAGCTGATCATAATATTGATAAACTTTCTGAACACTGAGGATGCCCACGGTGTTTAATCCTCGGAACTGACCCTGATAAGCGATCAAGTACACGAGATATGAACACATGTGAAACTCATGGGCAACTAAGAAACCGGTGATCTCCCTGTGGAGAATGTCACTGATGAAGGATGCCCAGTCATAATGCTCCTGCCCAGAAATGATGTGACCAATAATGTAATACATCCAAGGCTGGAAAACATTTGCATGTTCTTGACCTGAGACACGATTCAGGAGTGTGATTAGAATCGCATATTCATCCTTGTATTCACCGCGACCCACATTGTTTGGCAATCTGTTCTTTGCTTGTTTGAACCATCTTTCTGCCATCTTCTTCTGACACTTGTCCATATCAGCATCAAATGCCTGCGCACACTGCTCCATAGAAACAACTAGGCTGTTCTGGTGTTGAGGAATGCCAAAACTCCTTTCGATGTCCAAAGGTTTGAGACTGCAAATGACCCGTCCGTCAACTGACACTATCTCACGAGTAGTAGAATTGTAATGCTTAATGCAAGACATCACGAATTCAATACAGTGCACGGAGATAGGTATGGAAGCGGCCTCTAGTAAACCAGACTGCTCAATATTCTGAATGATTGAACTTCTGATCTTAACTGGGTCTAGCACTGCTTCTGGTAATACTTTGTGAAGATCTGTCTCAACCAACCTGCGGAAATCATGGGTAAGGACGGTTTTGGTCCTGTATTCGAGCTGAGTGAACTGCATTCTGAAAAACTTGCCTGTTGACTGTGAACTTGACTATATTCTGACAAAATTTCTGGAAAGCTAAAAATAGCCTGCGAGAGTTAAAAATAGCCTTTCGAAGAATTATTTTCAGCGAAAAATCCGAGATATGGGTTTTGTCCAGAAAAGGATTCTAAGACAACCCAGAACGTCAGATTTGCGAAAATTCAACTTCTACTTGATTGTACAAAGATTTTCCACTTGAGAAAATTAGCAATTTGAGAACGAATGTTCTGAAGCTAAAAATTCATGAAAAATCAAACGCACAAATTTAACTCGAGAAAACTATATAAGAATGATCCAGATACTGAGACTTGCCAAATTCGCCAATTTTAGGAACATGCAATTTGTATTTTGTGAGAAATCTGTGATTGAAAGGATGAAAAAGACGTTTTTTGAAGCCTTCTTCTGTGAAAATTGCCCAAGATTTCTTTGAATTGCCGACAATTGTGAACTTTGATCTGCAAAAAGATATGTTAGGAAAAATCGCCTTTGTGAATTGATGAAGATTTTGCCTCTGAACTGGAAGAATTCGCCTTGGAATTGAAAACCACGAATTTCTCCTCTTGAAATTTGCGCCTTTTTAAATATGAAGAAATTCGAATTTCCTTGAAGAAAATACGAATTTTATAATTTGATTTGAATTTGAGGATTCGCCTTTTGATTTGTTTGATAATTGAATACGCCTTTAAGAATCAAGGAAATACGCCTTTGAGAATCAAGAAATTGCGAATTGCTTTGAAAGTGCGCCTTTGAAATTATGAGAAATCACGAATTTATCTTTGAATTTTGCGCCTTTGAGGAATTACGATTTTGCCTTTGAATATTAAATATGAATCTCCTTTAACAAAATTCGAATTCTCTGAAGTTGCTTTGAAAATTGGCAACTTCGATTTCCCTTTGAAGATATGAACTTGAAATTGAAAACCACAAATTCACTTAAGATTAAATTTCTCTTAATGAAATCGAATTTTCTCTTTGAAAGCTTTATGAATAATAATGAAGATGGCGCCTGTATAAATAAGAAGGAATTCGCACTGAATTGTGACTGCAAGAATTCATAAACCCTAACCAGAATAGAAATCCTCTGATTGGTTGCCTTTCAGTTCAACTGCCACTGACTAGAAGTTCAAATCTGAAAATAATAATAAAATATTTATTATCATGCAAGGGCGCTAAAAATAGAAAATCGCCATTTCTGAACAAGCATATTTTGAACTTCAGTTGACAAACTGGTTGAAGCTATGAGATTCATCGTTTGACTTTACTGTTTCCGAAAAGTCATCTCTTAAGCACATAGGCGTCCATTTGCTTAATATACTTCATTTTTTACTAACTTCCTATTTAATAGCTGACAGCACTGTCACGACTGGCCAACTTCGACACTGATTTCCGGATGACCGAGTGATGCTGAGACTGTTCTGAAGAATTCATCGGAAAGCCTACTGAACAAGGAAGAAATGTCTGCTGGGAGACACAACTGCAAAATCCATCGTTTAACCCCTTGAAAAATTAGGCGCACCTGATTAAATTGCTTTTACGGGTTCCAGACGGCCATTTCTCAAATTGCCATCTGACGCTTCAAACAGCTGCCGACGGTGAACGGTGAACCCTGCTGACAAGCAACGAAGCCCATTGCGTGTCTGGAGACATTCTGCATCCAATGACTGTATCTATGACACCTGAAAGCTGAATTAAGGGCTTCAAAAGTAAAAGCGCCCCTGGAGCTGGGATGACCTGATTCAGGCACTATCTGTTTTAACGGACAGCCGGAAGAGCCCACAAGAGAAGTCTCTGGAGGTGACTAAGCAAGAAAACTGCTTCTAAGACCTCAAAAACTCCAGTGCGTATTTTATTTATGTTGACCGCTACCAGACAACCATTTTCTGGACATCCTCACTTTGTAGTATGACACCAAAGACCTCGCACGCACGAGCGACTGCCAAATGGTGAAGGCTGACGGCTATGCTCATTGGAAAGATAAATTGATTACGCTCAATAGTCGTGAAGACTTCGAACGCGAACGGGCTCATCTGACAGGCCTAAAGGCTAGGCGCCCTTGAACTGTGGAAATACACTGAAAATCATTTGATGGTCCGCCCGTAAAAATTACGTGCTTGGTAGAATCTCCGCCACGACCACCAGGAACGTTGGATCGACAAGCTGAATGATGCGTTGCGGAGCCAGGCTAGAATACTACTGATGTTATGAAGATTCTGTCTGCAAATAATGCCATTTGGAGGGTCCTTTAAGCCAGCGCCCCTGGCCTGTACTTGCACTGGACATAAACGGAGAAGCTCAGAAACGTGAAAACTCCATTTTAAGCTGATCTTTGAACAACTGCCGCCTGAACTTTGAGAGTCGGATGACTTCGCTTGATATCTCGTCAGATAAGCAGACTAGTTGTGAACAAATTGACTGCATCCGGCATCGAAAATGTCGAGATTTACCCCTGCTTCAAGATGGGCGCCCTCAAGCTAGAGGCACGCTTTTGCCTGGAAAAGACAAATTTCTCATCTCCTAAAATTTAGGGATTTTAACTTTTGTCGCGATTTGCCGGAGTTGTGGTTCTCGGAACGCCTCGTTAGATAGCTCAACGGATAGCCAGACTAATTCTGAAGAGATTGACTGGATGCTTGGGCATTTTAGACAAGATCTTGACCTCCAACAAGTTGGGCGCCCCTGGGCTATACTTGCACTTTCTGACTTTTCCTTTGAAAAATCTTCATAAATTGACCATTAAAAACTCCGTTTGGATCACTGAAATCTTCATGTGCAACATGAAATGCTGTCGTGAGACGCTCCTCCATCGTGAAACGCTCCATTCTGAGTCTCTGCTTCAGGTTCTGTTCAATATAACTGACTTTGACTGACAAACTATTGACAAAAACTCCATGCTTGATATTGCCCAAAACTGTGTTTTACATCATTTTAGCAAGGTTTAGACTTTTTAAATGCAAAATGCCTTGATGAAGCAAAAAATTTGGTTTGGGTACAACACCCATGTAGTCTGAATACCTCACGGAAGAAGACCTCTGCCACCTGTGTAGCTGTGTAGGTAGTGGTAATCGGAAAGAAGTGGGCATACTTCGTCAGCCGATCCACAACCACATATATACAATCCCGTCCTTGGGCTTTAGGCTCGTAATGAAATCCATCGACAGGCATTCCCACTTCCTGTCAGGAATCGGAAGTGGCTGCAATAATCTTGCGGGTACGTGTTCTCCTGCTTGTTCTGCTGACAAACAGGGCACTCACGCACATACTGAAGAACATCTGCCTTAAGTCCTTTCCATGTGAATCTCTCTCGAATCTGTCTATACGTCTTGAAGTACCCGGGATGTCCTGCTGTAGGTACATCATGAAAGGCTCACATGATAATGTTCTTCACCTCTGAACCTGGGATCAAATAAATCCTATTCTTGTAAATGATCAAGTCATTCACAAGTGTGTACCTGGTGTCAATCGTCGATCCCTCAACAATGCTGGAAGCCCAATTATCCTCGGAATACTCTGCCACAATCAAATGCCTCCAATCCTCTGAAATGTGAACCATAGAGCTCAGGTAAGGCCTGCGTGAGAGAGCGTCAACCACTACATTCTAGGTACCTTTGATATAAGAGATATCAAAGTCATATGCCTGCAATTTACTTACCCACTTCTGTTGACGATCATGGAGATCTCGCTGCCCCAGGAAATTTCTCAAACTGTTGTGGTCAGTTTTAATGCAGAACTGATTGCCCACAAGATATTGCTTAAATTTTGCCAAGGCATGCATTATAGCGAGCATCTCCTTATCATAAATACTGTAGAGCCTCTCTGGTCCTCTGAGTTTATGGCTCTCATACACAATAGGGTGCTTGTCCTGCATAAGCACCGCTCCAATGCCCTCACTAGAAGCATCGCACTGAAGCTTAAAAGGCTTTGAAAAATCTGGTAGTGCCAACACTGGGCACGTAGTCATCAACTCCTTGAACCTCACAAAACACTCCTGTGCCTCAGGAGTCCAACAGAATGCACCTTTTTTCAACAAGTCCGTCATAGGTGCTGCATGTCGTGAATAACCATTCACGAATCTGCGGTAAAACCCACACAAACCAAGAAATCCCCGCAGCTGTGTAAGGTTTTCCGGAGTAGGCCAGTCTATAATAGCGCGGATCTTCTCAGGATCCATCCGCACTCCCTCTGCACTGATGATATGACGTAAGTAGAGCAACTCGGTCATCCCCAAATCACATTTGGACTCCTTGGTGTACAAGGACTCCCTCTCCAAAATACTGAGCACGGTGTCCAAATGAGCCAAATGCTCCTACCAAGTCCTGCTGTAAATAAGAATATCATCGAAGAAGACCAGTACAAATCTCCTCAGCAGTGAATGGAAAACCCTGTTCACGGTGGACTGAAAAGTAGCTGGCACGTTGGTTAGCCCAAAGGGCATCACCACAAACTCGAAGTGCCCACAATGACAACGAAATGCAGTCTTCTCAATGTCCTGCTCACAAACCCTGATCTGATGATATCCTGACCTTAGGTCTATCTTCATGAAGTAGCATGCACCATGGAGCTCATCAATAAGCTCATCGATACGAGGTATTGGATACCTGTTTTTGATAGTCCTCTTATTCAGGACTCTGTAGTCTATGCACATGCGTAGGGTGCCATCCTTCTTCTTCACCAGAACAACGGAAGAAGCGAATGGTGATTTGCTAGGTCGAATGTGACCCATAGCAAGCAACTCCTTTATCGTCTTTTCTATCTCATCTTTCAACCTCTTAGGATGCCTGTAAGGAGTAATCATAACGGGCTTAGCGCCCTCCTCGAGCTCTATAATGTGCTCAATGCCCCTGTCTGGAGGTCTCCCTGGTGGAATATCACTGAATACCTTCTCATGCTTGACTCTCAACTGCTGTATGTCAGGATGATACTCAGTCTTTTGCTGTCCCTCCTGTATAGGTGCCAATGTGCACTTGGCAGCCCACTCTACCATGTCGTGTCGCATGAGTCTCTCCATCCGACGAAAGGAAATAGTTTTGATGTTGCTATCCCAAATTGCCTTGAGAATATGTGTCTTCCCATCCACATCAAAACGAATCTCCATGTCCTTGAGACGAAGAGTGACTTCCTCAAGTGAATGAAGCCACTTCACGCCCAAGACTAAGTCGATATCCCCCATGTTCACCACGTAATAATCAGCCTTGAACTCATAGTTGTTCAAGCGCAAGGGGAGATCCTTAATCATGCGTTCACACCTGAGAGTGTAACCGTCTGCCACCTTAACCCTAATGCCTTCGAACTCCTCAGTGATGAGTCCGCGCTTCTCCACAAATCTAGCATCGATAAAATTGTGGGTGGCTCCTGTATCAAGAAGGGTAATGACCCTCTGTCCTGCCAAAACTCCACAAAGTTTGAATGAACCTTCCTGCTGAATGCTAGATAGGCGTGCCTCCTGAATCTGAAGCTCTGACTCTGCCTCTGCCTTAGGCTCTGAAGCCTTTGACTCTGAATCCTCAGAACTCTCCTGCTGTTCGGAATTTTCTGATTCTGAATCCTCATAATAAGCCCACATCAGTCGATTTGCCTTGCCCTTAGGCCTCAAAGGACAATCGTGATTGGCATCATAGGGACCTTTACAGTAGAAGCAAAGCTTCTTCCTGCGTAAATCATTAAGAGCCTCTCGATTCAAAGGTGGTGCTGCTGATTTCCCTTTTGAGTCATTTTTGAAATCTGATTTTTCTTTGTTAAAATCTGATTTTTTTCTGTTTTTGTTGAAGCCCTTATTATCCCTGAAAGAAGAATATTTTCTGGAGTTGAATCTACTTGATGGTGCTGCCAACTCAATGCTACGCGCCTTCTTCATAGCTTCCTGTAACGAAGGAGGATCAAAGGCTTTGATCCAACCTCTCAATGGTTCCGTCAATCCCTCCATGAAGAGCACTACAAGTCGCCTCTCTGAAATATTAGGAACCATAACTGATAACTTCTGGAAGTCACCAATGTAAGACTCCAAACTGCCACTCTGTCGCAATTGAGCCAAGTCTCTGAAATGGGATTCTGGATCCTTCCTGTCAAATCGTTCCACCAACCTATCAACAAACTCCTAATATGAGGTGATCCGATCATGCTGAAGTGTCACCATCCCGTGGTGCCACCAGTCGTAAGCTACCCCCTCAAGATGCAATGTCGCATATTTGATAGCATCCCTCTCAGCCATCAGACGCAATGTGAGGAAAGTGTCTAGCTTACTGATCCAGGCCTGAGCTGTAACCTTACCACTACCATCGAACATCGTTAGATTGAGTCTATTTGTAGCATGTTTCAGATCATTGTTCTGATGTCTAGGTGTCCAATCTTGTCGACCTCTGTGGTGTTCTCTCCTCTGTGTAATAAATCTGTCAAAGGTAATGCTGTCTGACATCTGGTGGTACTAACTCCCACTCCTCGTTCGCTGCCATAAGTGTATTTGCGAACAATTCCTCATGCTCCTCACCTGCCATAGCCTCATCGGCCTCCTTTCTCACAAAAGTAGGCCAAGTGGGCCTATCTGCCGTCCGTGAAGCAGTCCTAGGTGCTCTCCGTGATCCTGCATCACTCCTGTTCTCGTCACGGTGTGGTGACAGTCTCCTCGGCGTACCTAATCTCTAGAGTGCCACTGTCAACTGTTGTAGCACATCGTTAGACTGCCGTTGACCTACTCGTAAATCTCTGAGACCGTGTAGAACCTCTGCATCGCCCTGATCCCTAGGGTTTTGAGGAATCTCTGTTCTAGGAATATCTGTTTTGTCAGCCATGTTTCCCGGCTGCCTGACCAAACCCTGTTGCCTGTCAATCAAGGCTCTCCTGCGAGTATAATACCTGTGTGACCCAAACTCTTGTGGCTGCATAAGATTGCTAAACTCTCAGGATGGCAGGATTTAGCTCTGATACCACTGTAGAAACCCCTGTTCTAACTGATCTGGAAACTGTCTGTGTTTTTTGCTTGTTTTTTGAAGTTTTGGTTTTTTTGTGATTTTTGCATGTATGAAGAAAGAATGCGATTTTGGAAAGAAATTGATATAAAATTGCTAACAAATACAATAAGCTCAGATCTAACATAAATAGGCTCAGGAACTGATAACTATTGATTTCATTATTTTTGCCATAGCAATTACAATAAAGAATCTTTGAAATACAGGCAAGATAAGGCAAATATTATTCAAAGAACCTGATTTGCAGCAAGCTGAGAATGATCATGAACTGGTACGGCTGCAATAAATAATCCTTTTTCCCTCCGTCAAATGATCCGGATTGATACCAGATGCAAGTGCACCCCTATATGTGAAGTTACAGAGCAAAAAGAGAAGGCGTTTCTCCTTAAAGAAGAAGTACGTCTTATTAATGATGGTACAGCCCTACTGTATGAAGGTACGGCTTGCAAGAACAACAGCAATAAAAGTACGGCCCTTCTCTGAAACCTCCAGATCTCAGAAGGTAGGCGCCTCAACTGAAGAAATTCCTCTGGATGAATTACTAACTAAAAACCCTGAAGGTAAATCAACTGTGAAGCTCTGTGATCACTCCTGAATGAAGAAATCCCTCTGAAAGCAATAGATCAGCTGGTATTTCACAGCCTTTGAATCGCAACACTGAAGATGGCTCGTTCTCCAATGTCTGTAGACAACAGAAACCCTAGGCTTCGTTCTTCGGAAGAAGACTTGCTCAAAAATTCAATAATCAACATAATAATGGCTCGAATCCCAAGGCAAAGCCTTATATTCTTTGAAAAGTGCGATTTTCCCCAAAAAGGCAATCATTAAAATAAAATTGTATTTCACCTTTTAATTCTTCCTAAGTTGGACGCCACTTTTTAATTAAAAGATTAATAAAAAACGGTCCCCTTTACAATGATGGTCGACCCCTTGATATTCACTTAAGTTATAATATTAAAATATTATAACCTTATAATATATGCTTCAATTAATTAATATTTAATTAATCAATTAAATATTAATATCTCCCTCAAGAAGCGTCCGATTCACGAACCGTCTGAAGCTGGCGAAAGAGTGAATGATTCTGCATATGATCAAACCATACTGCTAAAAATAGCAGGGGTGCCTGGTTGAGCGTCAAAACTGCTAAAAATAGCAACTCAGGCAAATAGTGTCATGAGCCCGAAAGAAAGCCAACTGGAGAAATTCTGACAACTGAAGCCAAGCCAAGCTCCATCAAGACCCTCTATCCATCCTATTAGCCTACGAGGGTCGCATAATAGGCTAATCATTAGCTCTGAGATATGTCAACTGGAAGGGGACATGACAGTATTGCAATCTCCTTCACCAATCCATTTCACTTTAGACTTTTTCTTCCAAAAAATTTCCTCTTTTGGAATATATCCTCATGTTGAGAGGCCACCTACTACTCTAGGGCTTTAAAGTCCTCCAACATACTTTGAACCATGATGGTGTTTTGGACATCTTCCATTTCTCCAATCAGATTATTTTTTAAATGAAAATGTTTTGGTTAGTGATCTAATCACATTCGTTAAGCTTGCTTTTCAAATTTTTAAGTTTTTGAGCAAACTGAAACAACTTAGTAACATACCTATTCGAGTTGGAGTTCCAGTAGTTTGAGACAAATTTGCTGAAGTTGGGGTGTTCCAACCACATTTTTTCACATTGGAAGGGAGCCCTCTAGGCAAAACATTCTTCATTTTTTTTTTAGCATGATAGACCAATAATGGGATCCCCCTTCCATTTATACTTCGATATAGATTATATTCCTATTCATCCAGTCCATGGGTGGTAGGAACCTATCTATTCTTGCCATAATCTTTGCGGTACCAATTCTTATATTGTTCTAGGTGAACCAACCTGAAATATACCGAGCCAATTTTTTCAAATTTTCAATGGCAACAAGCAGAGCAATACACAGTCGTTAGGGTTAGCTCTAAACCAAAACGATACTGAAGCAACTCTAACCAAAATGTACACCAGGATCTCGAGGAGGGCAAGGTGTGAGCATTGGTCAGAGGATCTGAATGTAGAAACAGAGCTGGAAGGAACTCTAACCAAGAATGGCATCGATGATGGCGAGCATATGGGCAGAGGATCTTCTACCACTACAAGTACTGAAAAGAAACTCAACACCAAGTATGTGCTACCCAATCCAGTATGGAGTTGAGGCGACCATATGGCAGAGTGCTAAGAATTACAATGCTATTAAGGGAAATAAGCAAGAATGCTAAAATACTGGACGTCAAGAATGTGCTTTCCAACCCGTGACGGGATGGGAGCTACCATATGACGGAGATATAAAGTATTACAATGCAGTTTCAGAATGTAAGATAAGCATTACAAATCATGATTAAGCAAGATTAAAGAACTACTGTCAGTACTACTGTCAGCTTACAATATGATAGAGAATTCGCCTGCCAAGAGCATAGAGTTAGAACAATTCAAGGAGCATTTAAATAGAGAATTCTCCTTGCTTAATGGAAATACCGAGACTGATTTCTTCTCTCAAAAAACAGATTCAAGATTCTGATCTATTCAGATCTGCACCTTTAAATGTAAAACCAGAAACCTGAGATCACACTAAAATGGACATATCTCTCACACCACTCATCCAATTGACGTGAAACGAAAATCAAAAGACCCTAATGATGAAGGCGCCCAAGATTGGAACACAAAACAGACCCAAAAGTTTCTATTTAATTTATGCACGAATCCCAAGGCAAACACAGATGGTACGGCCCAGCAAGAGGGGCGATTTGCCTTTAAAAATCACAGCCTTCATAAAAAAATCTACAACTTTGGAAAGAGGGTCGCCCCTACCAGACAAGGAGATTTAAACAATACCCATAACGAATCTTTTTGTTTTTTTTGACTCATGAATAAAAACAACAATTTGCTATGAAGAATATGCAATTCCTGAATCTCTCTAATATGCATAAAACTAATCTATAAAACCACACACTGACTACAATGCAAAAATCCAGTACAAATCACTCAACACTAAACTATCTCACCACTAGTCGCTATCTTTCAAGCGAGAAGCAATGCCAAGCTAGAAGGCTTACATTCCTCGAAGCAATCCCAAGCCAATCCGGCAGCATAACATTCCTGTAGGTAAAAGATAATCCCAATGAGAACCAATGGCTTCCTTTTATAATTTCCGGTTGACCCTTCTCGAAACCCTAATCTTCTTCTTTGAGTCAAACCCTAATTCTCCAATAGATGGCGTCCCACTTTCCCAAGCAAAACTTTGACTTTTTTATTATAAACTTTATCTCTTCCTTGAAGTTGGCGCCCAACTTATGCTTGGATTAAATCTTTTAGTAAGAAATATAATTAATTCCTTCAATGAGGCGCCCACCCATAAATAGCATCTTTTAAAACAACTTAAAGTGAAATAGCTAGGCCAAGGGGAAAGTCAATGTTAAAATATAACATTAAAACATGATTTAATTAAAATAATTCGACTTATCTCTCCAATTGTGCCCCAAAGCCAAAAATGAGTAAGCCAACTGATTAGTTTGAAGTAGAAAGCCAACTGTGCCGAAACCAACAGGTTCACTGCCAGAAATAGAATTTACTAAAAATAGTAAATTCCTGAAGATGCTCAGAATGCCAAGAAGAACATATCACTGCGAAGCTTTCGGAAATCCCAGAAAGAATCCGCCATTGAATCAACCAACCTCGAACAAGAGCATCCTTCAAAACAAGAAACCCTAATTTTACCTTCCGAGTAGCCTACGGGTCTCCGGAATAGGCCAACAGTCACTGGAAAGATCATGCTCGAGAAGGGGACATTACAGTCCGCCGTCCCCAAGATTGCTTTTCCTCAAGCAATCGCAGCCCGGGATGCTGCAGAATCTCATGATTCTCCCAAGTTGCATCCTCCATAGGCAAATTTTTCCACTTCACCAAGTATTCTCTGATTGTTCTTTTCCTTAAAGAACGTTCTGTGGAATCAAGAATCTCCTCTGGAATTAAAACCAACTGTCCTTCTTCATCCAAAGGTGGCAACTATGATGAAGCAACAACATTGTGTCCAAGTGCCTTCTTGAGGCGAGACACGTGGAAGACATTGTGTACTCTGCTATCAGAAGGTAGCTCCAACTCATAAGCTACTGCTCCAACCCTTCTGATGACTTTGAATGGCCCATAGAAACGAGGTTTGAGCTTCTCAGCTCCACTCTTCTTGAGAGTAGATTGTTTGTAAGGCTGTAATCGAAGGTAAACCATATCTCCAACCTCGAAAGAGCGCTCAACATGCCTCTGATCAGCATACATCTTTTGCTGATTCTGTGTAATTTGAAGATTGTTCTTTAATGATTTCATGATGTCTTGACTCTGCTGCAATAAATCCTTGGCTTGAGGGGCTTTGCTATCACCAAACACCAAATCAGCAAAGCTAGGAGCCTCATAACCATAAAGAGCCAAGAAAGGCGACATCCTTATTGACATGTGAAAAGAAGAATTATAGCAATACTCGCCTATGTGGAGCCACTTCACCCATGCTCTTTGCTGTTCTGAAACATAGTTCCTCAAGTAGTCTTCCAACCACTTGTTCACTATCTCTGTTTGTCCGTCGGTTTGAGGATGATAACTAGTGCTTGGAGTAGGCACTGTACCACTCATTCTTAAAACCTCTTGCCAAAAAGTGCTTAGGAACTTGCTGTCCCTATCACTCACAATGTTCTTTGGCAACCCATGTAACCTAAACACCTCATGGAAAAACAGATCTGCCACTTGTGCTGCTGAAAAAGAGCTAGTAATGGCAAAGAAGTGAGCAAATTTTGTTAGTCTATCCACTACAACATAGATATAGTCCTTCCCTTGGGCCTTGGGCAACCTTGTGATAAAGTCCATCGATATGCTTTCCCATTTTTGATTGGGAATAGGGAGAGGTTGCAGCAGACCAGCAGGTAGAGTATGCTCATTCTTGTTCATTTGACAAGTGGGACACTCCTGAATGTAGCGTTGGACTTCCCCTTTTAGCCCTTTCCAAGAAAATCTTTCTCAGATCTGCTTATATGTCTTGAAGAACCCTTGATGACCAGCAAGCGGAGTGTCATGAAATGTCAACAAAATCTTCTTTTTGAGCTTGGAATCAGCCACCAAAAAGATTCTACCCTTGTAGTGAATCAGTCTTTCAATCACCTTGTACCTTTCGTCATGAAAAGTACCCTCAATAATGTTGGATGGAAACTGATTTTTGGCATTATCAGCAAGCAACATGTCCTTCCAATCAGCAGTAAGCTCACACAGTGAGCTCAAATGGGGTCTCCTAGATAGACCATCAGCTACAATGTTGTTTTTCCCCTTGACATACTCGATATCAAAATTGTAAGCTTGGAGCTTACTCACCCACTTTTGTTGCCTTTCATTTAGATCCTTTTGATGCATGAAGTGCTTGAGACTGTTGTGATCAGTCTTGACCACAAACTTGTTTCCCACCAAATACTATCTGAACTTAGCTAATGCATGCATAATGGCAAGCATTTCCTTGTCATAAATGGAGTAGGTTCTTTCAACACCTCTTAGCTTTCTACTCTCAAACACTATGGGATGTTTGTTTTGCATCAAAACAGCCCCAACTCCTTCATCGGATGCATCACACTGAAGCTCGAAAGGCTTGGAGAAATCTGGAATAGCCAAAACCGGACAAGAGCTCATGATCCTCTTAAACTTATCAAAAGTAGTTTGAGCCTTTTCTGACCAACAAAAGGCCCCTTTTTTGGTGAGATCAGTAAGAGGAGCAGCATTCTGTGAGTAGCCTTTCACAAATCTTCTGTAAAATCCACAAAGACCCAAAAATCCTTTCAATTGAGTCAAGTTCTCAGGAGGTGGCCAATCGACAACTGCCTTGATCTTTTCAGGATCAACCTTCACTCCCTCAGCACTGATTATGTGGCCAAGGTACAGTAACTCCTCCATTCCAAATTCACATTTGGATGCTTTGGCAAACAAGCTCTCAGATTCTAGGATGCTAAGCACTTCCTCCAAGTGCTTGAGATGATTTTCCCATGTCTTGCTGAAAATCAGGATATCGTCAGAAAATATCAATACAAACTTCCTCAATTGCTTCTGAAAGACTCTGTTCATGCAAGACTGGAAGGTAGTAGGAGCATTAGTCAACCCAAATGGCATGACTAGAAACTCGAAGTGGCTCCAGTGACATCTAAAAGCTGTCTTCTCAACATCTGATCCCGTCATCCGAATCTGGTGGTAGCCCGATCTCAAATCGATCTTTGAAAAGAACTTGGCTCCATGTAGCTCATCAATGAGCTCATCTATCCTTGGAATGGGGTATCGGTTTTTGATGGTGCTTTGATTCAAAGCACGATAGTCCACACACATGCGCATAGTACCATCCTTCTTCTTCACAAGGACCACTGCTGAAGCGAAGGGGCTCTTGCTTGGGCGAATGAAGCCCATCTCCAAGAGTTCCTGAATGTTTTTCTCAATCTCATCCTTCTGCTTCTTGGGGTACCGATATGGAGTTGTAATAACTGGTTTAGCTCCTTCCTTGAGCTCTATGATATGCTCCAAACCCCGTTCAGGTGGTGGTCCAGGAGGTAAATCAGCAAATACCTTGCTCTTCTTTGTGAGTAGAGACTGAACATCAGGAGGATAGTCTCTCTTAGTTTCAACCGGACTAGCAGGAAGAATCATGCATTCTGCAACCCACTCAGCTTGATCATGACGAATCAGCCTTGCCATTCTCTTGAATGACACAACCTGAAGACCTCCATTGGACATTCCTCTTAGTACTACCCTCTTCCCATCGGATTGAAACTTGAGCTCCATAGTTTGCAGATTTAAGGAGATCTCTCCAAGTGAACGCAGCCATTGAATGCCTAGAACGGCATCCGTATCTCCAATGTTGACTACATAGAAGTCGTCCTTGACTTCATAGTTTCCCAATTGCATAGTCATGTTTGAGATCTTCTTGGTGCATGAGATGTGGAACCCATCAGCAACCATGACCTTGAAGCCTTCAAACTCTTCTGTTTGCAGCCCCTTCTTTGCCACCACAACTTCATCAATGAAGTTATGTGTTGCCCCGGTGTCAATCAAAGCAACTATTCGCTGCCCCTTAATCATCCCTCGAACTTTGAAGGATTCGTTCCTTTGGAAGCTCGAAAGTTGAGCCAAAATACCTCCACTTTCCTTTTCATCTTCGGACTCTTCAGGAGCTCTTTCCACTTCACTATCTTCAAAATCAGACTGCTGGTCTGAAGAATCAGAATTACTTTCACCAGCTGAATAGTACTCAATCTGATGAAATTTGACCCCCTTTGGGCAAACATGATCTTGAGACCATTTTTCTCTACACCGGAAACATAGCCCTTTTCTTCGGAGTTTGTTCAATGTCTCTGGATCCAGTCTTGTGACATGAGGATTATGCTGTTTGAACTCCTTATGCTGAGGTCTTAAATGAGGTCTTTGATGAGGCCTCCTTTATCCCCTTTGTGAAAGGATGGGTTGGATTGAAACTTTGCCTTAGGAGCAGCCCACTCCATGTTTCTAGCTTTCTTCATTGCCTCCTGTAGGGATGGTGGATCAAAGGCTTTAATCCAACCCTTGAGTGGTTCCATCAATCCTTCACTGAAAAGGATCACCAACCGCCTCTCCGTGATGCCAGTGACCATTACTGAAAGTCTCTGGAACTCAGCTATGTAGGCATCAACTGTGCCATACTGCTTCAACTGTGCCAATTCTCTGAAATGTATTTCAAGATCTTTTTTCTCAAATCTCTCGATGAGCCTATTGGTGAACTCATCATAGGTAGTGATAGACCGATGACCCAAGGTGACTAGGCCATGGTACCACCACTCGTGCACCAC
This sequence comes from Sequoia sempervirens, assembly GCA_007258455.2. Lineage (NCBI taxonomy): Eukaryota > Viridiplantae > Streptophyta > Pinopsida > Cupressales > Cupressaceae > Sequoia > Sequoia sempervirens. Next base: position 16,210 of record VDFB02064557.1, read on the forward strand.
CCCATCAAAGTGTAGCGTAGCGAACTTAATCGCCTCCTCTTCTGCCATGGGTCTAAGAGCTAGATAGTTATCCAGCTTCTGTATCCAAGCTCGAGCTGAACTGTTATCACTCCCGTCATAGTGTGGAAGTATAACCTTGTTGACAGCTTGATACAAGTCCCCTTGAACTATTGTTCTTCTTTGCTCATAATGTCTCCCTTGTCCTTTATTCTTTCTTTTATGATCCATAAAGTCATTATAGGACATGTCCATCTTGATTTCCTCAGGGAGAGAATCATACTCCGCACAGCGAAGTCTCAATTGTTCCACGAATGAAGCATTCTCTTCAGGATCAGGTTGAATGTTTACTGGTGCCAAGAAGGTGGGTTTGAATGGCCTAGAAGAAATGTATGTGTTGTTTGAAACAGGCTGAGCAGCATGTCCATCATGCTGGTTAGAGGCACTGTGCTCTCCTCTATGTCCTGAGTTGTTTGTGGAGTTGTATTCTGGCCCACTTTCCCCATCATGAGAGATACCATATCCATTAAGGCATCCATCTTCCTTTCAAATCTCTTCCCCGGACTTATCGATCTCTCTCTTCCCTTTCCACTATCATCTCTGTTGCTGGTAAACCTCTCGTTACCCCCGACTGACCTCTCACCTTCTACCATATCTGTTTCCTGAGAAGACTCCCAATGAGCCCTCAAAACCTCTGAGGCTGTCTGACCTTCAGGAACCTGATAGAGCTGAAACTGATTTGCAGCCTTCTTGTCTTCCCGTGCAACGTATCTCTTTTCTCTGTCACTCATAGACGGATTGTTCACAGGATGGCAGGATACTTAGCTCTGATACCACTGAAATATACCGAGCCAATTTTTTCAAATTTTCAATGGCAACAAGCAGAGCAATACACAGTCGTTAGGGTTAGCTCTAAACCAAAACGATACTGAAGAAACTCTAACCAGAATGTACACCAGGATCCCGAGGAGGGCAAGGTGTGAGCATTGGTCAGAGGATCTGAATGCAGAAACAGAGCTGGAAGGAACTCTAACAAAGAATGGCGCCGATGATGGCGAGCATATGGTCAGAGGATCTTCTACCACTACAAGTACTGAAAAGAAACTCAACACCAAGTATGTGCTACCCAATCCAGTATGGAGTTGAGGCGACCATATGGCGGAGTGCTAAGAATTACAATGCTATGAAGGGAAATAAGCAAGAATGCTAAAATACTCGACATCAAGAATGTGCTTTCCAACCCGTGACGGGATGGGAGCTACCATATGACGGAGATATAAAGTATTACAATGCAGTTTTAGAATGTAAGATAAGCATTACAAATCATGATTAAGCAAGATTAAAGAACTGTTGTCAGTACTACTGTCAGCTTACAATATGATAGAGAATTCGCCTGCCAAGAGCATAGAGTTAGAACAATTCAAGGAGCATTTAAATAGAGAATTCTCCTTGCTTAATGGAAATACCGAGACTGATTTCTTCTCTCAAAAAACAGATTCAAGATTCTGATCTATTCAGATCTGCACCTTTAAATGTAAAACCAGAAACCTGAGATCACACTAAAATGGACATATCTCTCACACCACTCATCCAATTGACGTGAAACGAAAATCAAAAGACTCTAATGATGAAGGCGCCCAAGATTGGAACACAAAACAGACCCAAAAGTTTCTATTTAATTTATGCACGAATCCCAAGGCAAACACAGATGGTACGGCCCAGCAAGAGGGGCGATTTGCCTTTAAAAATCACAGCCTTCATAAAAAAATCTACAACTTTGGAAAGAGGGTCGCCCCTACCAGACAAGGAGATTTAAACAATACCCATAACGAATCTTTTTGTTTTTTTTGACTCATGAATAAAAACAACAATCTGCTATGAAGAATATGCAATTCCTGAATCTCTCTAATATGCATAAAAATAATCTATAAAACCACACACTGACTACAATGCAAAAATCCAGTACAAATCACTCAACACTAAACTATCTCACCACTAGTCGCTATCTTTCAAGCGAGAAGCAATGCCAAGCTAGAAGGCTTACATTCCTCGAAGCAATCCCAAGCCAATCCGGCAGCATAACATTCCTGTAGACAAAAGATAATCCCAATGAGAACCAATGGCTTCCTTTTATAATTTCCGGTTGACCCTTCTCGAAACCCTAATCTTCTTCTTTGAGTCAAACCCTAATTCTCCAATAGATGGCGTCCCACTTTCCCAAGCAAAACTTTGACTTTTTTATTATAAACTTTATCTCTTCCTTGAAGTTGGCGCCCAACTTATGCTTGGATTAAATCTTTTAATAAGAAATATAATTAATTCCTTCAATGAGGCGCCCACCCATAAATAACATCTTTTAAAACAACTTAAAGTGAAGTAGCTAGGCCAAGGGGAAAGTCAATGTTAAAATATAACATTAAAACATGATTTAATTAAAATAATTCGACTTATCTCTCCAATTGTGCCCCGAAGCCAAAAATGAGTAAGCCAACTGATTAGTTTGAAGTAGAAAGCCAACCGTGCCGAAACCAACAGGTTGACTGCCAGAAATAGAATTTACTAAAAATAGTAAATTCCTGAAGATGCTTAGAATGCCAAGAAGAACATATCATTGCGAAGCTTTCTAAAAACCCAGAAAGAATCCGCCATTGAATCAACCAACCTCGAACAAGAGCATCCTTCAAAACAAGAAAACCTAATTTTACCTTCCGAGTAGCCTACGGGTCTCCAGAATAGGCCAACGGTCACTGGAAAGATCATGCTCGAGAAGGGGACATTACACAACCCTTTCCGGTTTTCATCACCCAAAGATCGAAACGCATGTATGGATATCAAAATTTCATATAGCTTCCATCCATCCCTAGTTCCAATATTCTTATAAATATGTTTCTGCCTACCAATATACAAGGCAAAATTAGTTGAGCATTGGGGAATCACTACTTCAGGTCATTGTTATTGTGAATATGATCTGAGAGCCCAATTAGGTCAGATTTCTTTTAATCAAACTCATATAGTTCTATAACTTCTTAAAAAAGACCCATAGAAAATCCTAACTACTAAAGTTCCACTACGTGTAGATATTGAGGGCAATGCCAAAATCCTTTCAAAATTCTAAAAATAGAAAAATAAACTTTCATATGGCATGCTCCTCAGTAATGTTATTCAATTTGACACTGCATCTTGAAGAAATTAGGGTCCCACTTCATATGTGAAGCAGCCCCTTTTTATCTTTTTCCCCTCATCTTGACAAGTGTGTTGCTTGCATGTGGTTTGTGTGATTTTTTATTTTTTAAAATTTTGATTTGCTTATTACGTTCGTCTATTTTGAACCTTGCCTGCTAGGGGAGCTCCCTAAGCTCACACCAGAAATTGCCACCCTTAGCATGTGCTTTTGCAATAGTTGCATCTAGAATGAGTGTGGTCCCTCCAATCTGGGGGTTCTTCAACCACAAACAAAAACAAGGGTTCGCTACTCACAAACACCTCACCTCTGAATAGTAAAGTCCCAATGTTGTCAGCTTTGTGTATTTAAGAAAAAATAAATTGCCTTATCTAAATGGGCGTTGGCTCAAAAAATATTAAATTATGCAAAATGATATGTTCAATTTGGTGCTGGTTGTAAATGTGATTATTTCTTTAGAGAATTATATATCTTAATTTTATTTATTTTGAACTGAGAGATTGTAATAGTTATTTTATAATGCATTCCCACTTTTATTTTTGTTACATAAATGTTTCTTTACCTTTTATTTGGTTTTGAGCGATGAAATTGTAATTGTGCAGGTCTTGATGGATTATCCAGTGGTAAATATACCATTTGGGAAATATTTGAAACAATATTTTGGTAAGTTATTAGGTTTCCATTTTAATATGAAATGTGGCATTTCCATTGTCATTTTGACCGTGGTGATGTGATATCTGAATTGTAATGGTGATGAGACCATTTTTTTGTCTGCAATATTTGTTGTTCTTTGTATTGCTATCTAAAGCTTATTACGTTATACTAGGGTGAGTTAGAAGATTCATATAAAACTACCTGAAACACTAGGTTTTTCGGTAGAACTTAATGCTCTACATTATTAATCAGAAAGTGACAAATAGAGTTGCAAATAATCTCAACACCCAGGCTAAAATTGCATTATTTCTTTCAGGGTGTAAAATAATATACTATATCCCCCCACATGAATGGTGCCGGAAAAAAGTTCAAAATAACACTGTTGTAAGGATGAGTGACCTTATTCTATCTAACTATCCACGTGAGGTATGCTCTATATAAAAGATTGACAATTTTAATTGATAATCAAACTCTTCAACCTTTATGATTTAGCTAAAAGGATAATGTTTTTCTATCATTATAGCTATAATTAATATTCATTTTGGAAATATAAATATTTTGTTAAGTTCTCCAAATATTTGGCATTTTCTAAGCTTCCTTTTATCATACTTGTAAAGAACCGGTCAAAAGAATTGATTAATATGTCGTTTTGAGTAGATTAAGACCATGATCTAAATAATAACTGTCTAACTATAATGTCAAATTCTAAAGTGAAAATTTAGGTTACAATGAGCTTCAAGAAGTATGAATAGAGACCTAAATAAATAAATAAAGAATAATACATCATAGTTCTTGTGGATGACCAAAATTGGTTAATAGGAAAGGTGAATATGTGTACAATATCCCAAAGAAGTGCTAAAAGTGACAAAAAGTAAATAGCATATATCAAAGGATAGATGATTTTCATTATAGAAATTTGTTGTAATTATGTTGCTAGCAAGTAAAAGGAAGTTGGTGTTAGAAATGTTTGTAAGCATTCCATTTAAAATTATGTTGCTACATAACATAGCAATCAAAGTGCAATACTATATGTACACTAATATGGAATGCGATGCACTTGATCATTTCATGGGTATGTGATAAGGAAGCTTGGTTTTGTGATTAAGTCTTCCATAGTAGTAGGAAGGTTTTATGACCATGAAATTTGCATAAGAACTCTACTCATACAATCTATGCCCATTAGCAATCATGTGCATCTCCATTCTGGGGCCAAAATCTGCCATAAGCTTTTCATTCAATTTTTCTTCCTTTAAAGTTTAAAATACACATCAAAGTTCTAAAACAGTCTTAGAATCTAGTTGTCACTTATGTATGATAATATGATAGGGTTCTAAAGAATTCTTAGGAGAGTCAATCCAATTTAGGTCAAATTCCTCTCCTTAGAATAAGTAAATGGTAATTTTCTAACAACTTTATAAACAATTCAAAACATTTATGGTACAGGTGATGAATGAGTAGGAATAATTTCCATCATGAACTACATCCTCCCTTGGTTAGTTTCATACAATCATATGCATTTTCATTTAAGAGCACAATTGGGAATAAACATTGTCACAAGTTATTCTCTTCATTTTCATTGGTGATGTTGGAACTTTGGTGTGCTATTCACTTGCAAAGATTTCTTGAGTGAGAAGAATATTTGGGGCTTTGTGAGTTCTTGTTAACAAGATTTTTTGTAGATTGTAGAATGGTGTTGGATCTTGTGTGTTAAAATGCAGTGGGAGTTAGAATTTGTGGTATGGCATGGAGCTGTCTTGGACCTTGGTGAATCCATGGTAGCAATCACATGAGGTTTGGTTGTGTTATAGCTACCACAATATGTACATATTACGTTGTTGTAGTATGGAAATGTAGGTGCATGTGCAACATTGTTGGAGTGAATGTGACGATAATAGAGGATAGGTAGATATTTTGAGAGGTGTTAAGGATTACGACAAGTCATTAGAAGGTTGTCTTTGCTACCACAAGCCATGGGTTTGTTCTTTGAGGTATTGTAGGAAAAATGTTTCACTATTAGGTGCATTAGTCAATAACTAATGACTAAGTCATTGTGGGAATACCTAAGATTAGGAGTAGATTGTTTGTTTGAAGAAGTCTCAATGGAGTGACATTTGACAAGTATGACATCGCGATACAATTATGGTTTGTATGTGTGATGGTTGGCATTCAACAAGTAGTTAGAGTTGAGCTGGTTGGGATTCTAGGAGAAATGACATAGGGTCTACATCTAGTCCACGATATAGATGAAATAGGCTGATTAGTGCTTTATTAGTGGTCTTTGAGGTATCGTATGAAAACATGTTTCACTATTAGGTATATTAGTCAATAACAAATGACTAAGTCATTGTGGGAATATCTAAGATTAGGAGTAGATTGTTTGTTTGAAGAAGTCTCATTGGAGTGACATTTGACAAGTATGACATCACGGTGCAATCATGGTTCGTTTGTGTGATGGTTGGCACTCAACAGTTAATTAGTGTTGAGTTGGTTGGGATTCTAGGAGAAATGACTAGGGCCTACATATAGTCCATGATATAGATGGAATAGGTTGATTAGTGCTTGATGATGTGAAGTGTGTAAGGTTGTACATTGAATTTTGCAAATTGAGGAAGGTAAATAATTAGACTTATTGTATTTGGATTCTACTTTGAAAAATTAATACAATTGTTACCTCTCTTTTTTGGTTGGTTTTTTTCTTGATAGGTTTTTCTAGGTTAAATCCTTGTGTTTCACTTTCATTACATCGATGATTGTGTATGATTTCTTGTTCTTCCATAATGTTTTGCTAATTGAATTGAAACAACATAATTGGAATTTGGATTGCATAACCTTAAAGTTCTTTATGCTCAATTATTGGTCATATTGTGTTAAATTCCCAACAAAGGATAATTGAGCATTATGCCAATTTTCTTGGTTTTGTATCCCTTTAGAGGGATTTCCTTCTCATTCCTTTGCACTAAATCCCTTTGTCATGCACAACTTATAAGAATTAGATGCTTTCTTTTTAAATTATTATTAAGTGGGGGATCAATAGGGACCCCTGCCTACAAAAGGAAATAATCATAGTAAAACTACCTTAACAGTTGGAATTGAAAGACAATAGGGTGCAACACCAGAAATCAGTAGAACAACCCAAAACACCACTCAAAAAAACACAAATCTATAGCCATAAACAAAGACACCCCTATTCGCATTTTAATTTGTTTATGAAAGTTCCTTGAGATCTAACCAAACCTAAAACTAATAGAATTTACAAGTTTGCACACATTGTACAAGATTTCATGGGGTGTTCTGCATAAATGCAAATATCTAATTTGACTATGTTTTGCCCTGAATGCAAGTGTTGGATTCTTAATAGCCAAGGCTTGCAATGATATTTATAGATTTAAGGAGGACAAACAATTCAAGCACAAATGAGCACAACTTTCTACTAGATAAAATAAAATAAAGGTTAGTATTGCTACACAACACAATGGAATAGTCTGTGGTAGAATTCTTCTTCAGATTATAAGGGAAACTCTTTGAAATCTAACTAAACCTAAAACTAATAGAATTACAAGTATGCATGCTGTACACGATTTCATAGGGGGTTTTGCATTGATATAAATATATAATTTGACTATCTTTTTTTCCCTAGATGCAAGCAGTAGACTATCAAAAGACTAGGTCTATAATGGGATTTATAGATTTAAGGAAGATAAACAAATCAAGCACAAATTTCTAGTAGCCAAAATAGAGGTTAGTATTCTACTGTAAACAAAGATTTAAATGGAAAAGAGCAATGGATACAAACTTCTAGCTGAATTAGAGACCAATATTGTATCTCAATGGAAAATGAATAAAATGGACAAACATCAGACAATTTGAGAAAATAAATAACGAAAGAAATATGCAAAGTTATTACTTTTAATGAATAACGAGCATCAATGCAGAGGTTCACAAAGTTACTCTATTTAATTGTGTTCTTCTCAACCACAAACACAAGATGAATAACTTGATGTAGTCACAGATGGAGGGTCCAAGGAGAAGACTATCCATCCGTCCAACTGAGATTTAACACAACAAAAATATTTTAGAACAAAAGTAAATTCTCATTGATTCAACACAATAAAATGATAACAAAATGCTTATTTTCTTGCTACATGCAGATTACAAATTGGCTCACAGGCTGCCTCAGGTTTATTACAATCTCACATACGAATATATCAACAACTTAAAAACAAAATTCCACTTTTACGCTAATGACCGCCTAGTTGTGCTAACTTTCCATCTGTAGGCTATCTACCTATTAACCAATTCTCCATGAGCACAAGTGATGTTTATATATCTGGTCCAAGACTTAGGAATGATCCACATTGGTCACAAGGTGCCCTAACACCCAATGTGAAACATTTAGGTTGGCCTAATTTCGATGATGAAGCTCCAGGAGTTAATGAAATGCATTGTGGTTTTGTTTAAAGGTTACTCTATCCCATTCTGCCTTGTGATATGTAGGGTTTGATTCTGCAAGGTACGAAAGAGTTCTGCATTTTTCGCCTAGCAAACTGTGTGCTAATTATTTTGTGTTGTGAACTTCAGATGATGACATATTTTGGTAGATTGATCCAACATCGTTGAACTTTGGATAAGGTGCGGATAAGATGTTGTTGGGTTCTAGATTCTTTCCACGAGCCAAATTGAGGTTGTGCAGTGAAATGCAGTAAGATTTATTAGGATGCTCCAACATTAGACACCTAGGGTTATTTGAAAAGTGGGTCTTGCACTTTGTCAGTTTTGCAGAAAATCCAATGCATTCTATCTTAGGTTGTGAAATCCATGAAGAGTCTTTTATTGGTCTTTCTTTCCACTTCACTAGGTGTTCCATATTGTTGTACCCTGTTGGTTGAATATTTTGCAAACTTGTGAGGTTTAGCAAAATGGTGGTTTCAGCCACAGTGTGTGAGATAAAACTCTCCTAATTAAGGGAAGACTCCCCATTTCCTACTAACTAAAACAAATATGGGTGGAACGATAACCTTTCCTCTTGTTTCAGGAAAGATTAATTCTTTTCTCTTCGTAGAAAAGTAGCATTAACTTTTTAAATAAACTTTTACAGCAGTTTGCAATAAAATCAAGAGAAAGGAAATGAAGTTTCCTGAAAGCTCAAAGACTTCCGTCACTTCCTTCGGTACGGGAAAACAATCTCAAGCACAAAGTCTTGAAAATCTGAGATCCTATCTACCCTTTTGAAAGATAATCTAATGATAATATACAACATAAAACAACACAAAGTCTGCAAGTATGATGTATCTATTAATTACTACAAATGAGAATTATTACGAACACAAAGACTTGCAATTCTTCTTAATTTCTAAATTCAAATTATGAATTCAACCTTCAACATTCACAACACAAAGTCCGAAAATATTTCAATTGAAGCTCTCCCTAGCAATCTTCCACAATCTCCAAATAATCACAAAGTAATGCTCCAAAATGACATAAGAACACAATGGATGCAAAGTAGGATTTCAACACAAAGTCTGAAATCTGCAACTCTTTGATATTACTTGAAAAGGAACAACTTATAACTATAAAGCTCAAAGTCTTTATGAGTACAAATTTCTGCAGAATTTTCTTGTTTGCCAAAAAGATTAAGATTACAAAGGACCCTCTCAAGTATTTATAGGAGAGAGGTCATGAGAAAAAGGTGGGAGGATCCCAACTAACTTGAGAAATTCTCTCAACCACCAACTACTTGCAATTGACTTATTCCAAATTACAGGTCCTATTGTAATTTGACTTGTAACTTGATTATTGTTATCACGGAATCTAGCAGCGCTCGTTCCACGGATAACCCCCTACGAAACTTGTCCGTTTCCTAGGATTCGTGAAGTTCAAATACGCATAACGGAGTGATTTTCAAGCCACCTCGAAATGCATTCCCAAGTCTCGAATAGTCAATTCGAGCATTCCCCCTTGTTCCCCTCGCGAAGACCTTCGAAACGAGATCTTTCGCGAAGCTTCACTGTTCATACTTAGCAAATTGCGAAAAATGCAGTGGCACTGAAAAAGTGCGCTCCTGCCCTAAAGCCAAAAATTGGCTAAGTCTTGAAAATGCAAGGGCGCTAAAATTTAGCGCCCCTGCATGCAGTGAAATTGCCAAAAATTTAATAGCGCTAAATTTTAGCGCCATTACATTTTTCTTTAACACTTAAACTTTTTTGTGGCTCTGGCACGTTTCTTCATGTTTTCGCGTTTTTCGTCAATCGTGCCACTTTTCGTGCCTAAATTTATTGCTCGACTTAAGTTAGGTTTTTAATTTTCATTTTCACTTAAGTAAATGAATTCTCCATTTTAGTTGTTCATATTTTATTTTTCTCTTCTCTCCTCTTGCTGTGCGAGTTCCTTTCAAACTGCAAATTCGCGTTTTGGAGATTTCGCCATTTCTTCAACATTCTTCGCGTTTTGCTATGGTAAGTTTTTCTTTTGGCTTTGTCTTTATTCTTTTCATTTGTATGTGTTCAATGTTAACATACACGTTTTTGTTGCTTACGCGTAGTGTTTTTCATTCGCGTTTTTCACCTCTACGTGTTTCATCCTTCCCATTCGCGTTTTTCTTTTCAAACGCACATTCCTTCTCTCCTCCATTTTCGTTTCCTTTCCCTACGCATTCTATTCTTGACTCTTCCTCCGCGTTTTTCATTCATTGTTTGCCTTCATCGCAAGAAGAATGGCGAGCCTTTGTAACCCTACGCGTTGCTTTCCATACTTTTTCCCTGCGCTTTCGATTCGCCATTTCCTTTATGCGTAATGTTCTATCAAAAATTGTATCTTTCCAACGTTTGTTGTGCTTGTTAAAGCACGTTATTCATGTTGCTCTCTTCATGCGTTTCGGAACGAACTTTAAAATCTCAAGAAAGAAAGAGTTCTTGATAAAATCCTTGAATGCGTATGCATTGATATTGAGACATGGTCTTCAAAAGCTTTCGTGATCCAAACAAGTTACATGTTGCCAAGCACGAGCGCCCTCGCCATTCTTCCCTACATCTGCATTTCAAAATTGAGAAAATTTGCAAAAGCGCTGAATTTTAGCGCTGTAACATTTTGAAGATGTCAAAAAATGCCTAACACTGCAAAGTGTAAGGGTGCTAAAATTTAGCGCCCTTGCATCAAAGGCAATTTTTCAAAGATGTAAGGGCGCTGAAGTTTAGCGCCCTTACACTTTTTTCAGGCTTTCCTTAATCCTTCCCAAATGAACTTCATTTTTGACCAGTGCACTCCTAAGCCTCATTTTTCCGCATTCGTGCATCGTTTTGCGTGCCTCGTCACCCGCTTCATGAATTCTCATCCTTGTGCTCATTTCGCGCTTACCCATGTTTCCTAACAATTGGTGTTTGTTTTGACTAAACGGGTTGCAGTCTACTTTCAAAGATTGTCAAATCAAGATTGATCAGGGTTCCAGTTCCTTTTGATGACTGCTACCAAGCCTCCTTCTTCTTCGAAAGCGAAAGGCAAGATGAAATACAAATACCAAGGCGTCTACCCGTCAACTATGGTGCTTTCCAAAGTCGAAGAGATAAAAGATACAGAAGTTGGTCATCAAGATTTGGTTGACTTCGCAAAGCTAACAGAGACGAAGCCTCTTCCTGATTCAATGAGAGCTATCGTACACAGCAACCTCCACTTGGTGGCGATGTTCCCTATAGCTGCGCACAATATCGAGTTTGTTCTTCAAGTTGCGTCTCATTACATCAGAGAAAGCAGAAGTGTGATCGACTCTTCCGGGCACGAGATTCTGAGACTCGACTCCGATTTCTTTGACATTGTCTTCAAGGTCCCTCATATGGAGAAATACATTGACATCTCTATATCAAAAGCACAGGAAATCTTTGATGCTGATCCCAATAAGGCTAAACAGTTGATAAACACTCAATGGCTCAAGAAGCCTAGATCATCTGTTTCTAGATGGCCGAAAGGACTCCTGAGAAGTGACTTCAAAGATGACGTCAAGGATATGATTACGTTTCTGAGCAGAGTGAAAGGTTTGCCGGAATCATCCACCTTTCACGATTGGATGTATGAATACATGAGGATCATAAGAAGGCAGAAAGTGCATATCGACTGGGGCAAACAAATCAGTGATGAGATACACGAGCAGTTGATCAATGCTGCTTCTACATTGAAGTTCTACATGACTTCTTACCTGGTGTATGCAGCGGTTGTGATGAGACAATTTCAGTCTATCTACAAAGAATCGAATGATGGTGCACGTGTATAGATATTTCTATCAATTGGAGCTAAAGGAGAGCTTTCATCATTTCAGACGGGTCACCGATGCTTTCTTTGCGCCCTTACTCTTCAACTTTGATCCAGCTCTGGAAAGAAGAAGAGTGTCTGATGAGGCTTATAAGGTGGTAAGTAAAGTTGGATGTATTTTTCTCCAATTCCCAACGTTTACTTACTTGAGGGTAGGTTGTTACACCGGTTGTCCCTACATGCTACCACGTTATCCTTCGGATAAGTGGGTTCTCATGGAAACATCGCGAGCCGAGTTGATGTCGGTGTAGAAAAGCGAAAAGCAACCACAGCGTGAGTTCCAAGTTCCCCTTACGACCATGCGGCCGGAATATACTATCAAA
>VDFB02064560.1:0-26333 GCA_007258455.2 Sequoia sempervirens
GCAAGCATGAAACCCTATGGCGGCAGCATGGCTTCTTCTAGAAGTTCGATAAAAAAAATGAAATGCTTTTGCACATTTTCACATCTTTTTTGTTTAGGGTTTGAACCCTATGTTTGGTGGCCGATGGGATTTTTTCCCATTCATTTTAAAAAATGAAACACATTTAATTGTGTTATGGGGGGCGAATGGTAGACTTAGGCAGTTTTTTGCCTTACGCTTTTGAATTTTTTTTTCCTTTGTTTCAAAATTGCTAAGTCCTTCAGAAAGAAACATGTGAAATGTGCCAAGTCCCACATGTTATGCCTTTGACATTTAATCATGGTGCCTTGAAAATTTTGTGAATGTGTCTTCCAAGATGTGTGGAGTCCTTGATGCCCACATAGGCCAAAATTTGGGCCTTTGTTTTGCCTTTGAAAATCAAAGAATGTTGACCAAGTGTGTGGCCTTGAAGTGCATAATGAAGGTAAGTGAAAATGATCAAATGCCTTGGAGTTTTTTTTTGCTTAGTGCTTTTGGAAGCATTTAGATGTAGCATTATATTTTGCATTTTATTTCAAAGTGTAAAAACATCATTTAAGTGATTTGCAAATCACTTTGATGTTATTTTTGATGCAAATGTAATGTAATTCAAAGAGGTGGCGGGGCCCTCTTGCATTCTTCTTTAAAATGTAAAATAGCTTGATTAAGTGGTGTATTATGAATCACTTAATCAAGTTATTATTTTGAATGCATATTTGAGTCTTGTGTTTTCAAAACACACATATAGCATGGGTCAAGGCTGTGGGAGACAGAATGATGACTTGCAGACATGAGGAGAGTGTGTGAGTTGTGCCTTTGACTGTTTTGGAGAGAAATGTGCTATTTTGGAGGCTGTTTTGTCACACTTTTGGCATGACTATGGTCTTGGCTTGACCTTGGACCATTTGGAGGACTTTTTGGAGTGATTTTAGAAGGTTCTTTTTTGGCCTCATTGTTGCATTAGACCAAAACCTTCTAGATGGACATGTGTGAGGGGATTTGAGGGGTTTTTCTTAAGTAACTTCATTTTTTCATTTTGGAGGGAGTTCTTTCTTTCTAACAAAGTGATAGCTTTGGTTTTTGGAGTTGTTTTTTAGAATGGAGCAGTATTGTAACTCAGATGGACTTGTGATACAATGAGTACTTTGAATCAATAAAATAGAGAATTTTACCTTCTCATTTCATGTTTCATAGTATGCTGTTAGTGATTGATCGGTTTGTTTTGTGAAATTTATCTTTCCTTGCAAACTTGTCTCATATTTAGGCATCTGTTTAACAGATAATGCATGGTAATAGGTTATAAGCTATGTTAGTTAATAGTGCTGTTAGTTGTGAGACCTTTTGTTTTCCTTCTAAAAGCCCTATTTAGAGACCTCCTTATAAATTATTTATGTTAAATGCATGTGAAAATGAGTTGTGTAAACAGAGTTTTATGATATTGTTTTGAATGTGATAGGCTATTTTCAGGTCTTAGTTGGTTTTTGGTGTATCACCTTAGGTAGTTTCAGTTAATGTTCATGTTTTATGAATCTCTTACCCTTTTCTTCAAAAATCAGTAGTTAGGTGGCATCAAAAGGGGAGCCAACCCATAATTTGGAGGTTTGCTTTCGAATAGGACACCCACAACCTGAAAGCAATTCCATGTTACATCCAAACCTACTAAGTTCTTTCATAGCTTGGAATTAGGCGTGCAGATTTGGATCACTAACAGTTTTGGTATGCCCGGTGGGACACTTCTAATTAGTTCAAATTAGAAAAATACATCTGTTTGCTGGTTTTGATATGCAACCAACAATTTTCCAGCCTTTAAGAGGTCACACAAGCATATATGCCGACTCTAAATGTGGAATTTAACAACAAACCAGTGCTGTAGCAACATATGAAAAAGATTCAGACAAGGGGGAACTTTTCCCCATTTGATTATTTTCAACTTTCACCACCCTGAAGGAGAGGCATGCCAACAAAGAAAGTTGTTTCATCAAGAAAGACAACTTCAACTCCATCTGCAGTGAGAATTTCCAGCCCTATAAGGTAGCAAAATTTGGTGCCAAATATGGTTGTTCCAAGAAATCAAGTTTTTTTCACCTTTAATGGAGGAAACCCATTGCAATTAGCTCAACATGATGATATTCCCATGGCTACTCTTAAAAGTGTGCCATATTTTTCAGGTGAAGATCATAACACACCAGTTGAACACATCAAGGATATTTCAAATATGTGTTCGATGCATCACATAGCTCAAGAAAACATTGCTTTGAGGATGCTAGCAACATCATTAAGAGGTAAAGCACTCAAATGGTTTGGGAGTTTAGCAGTTAATTCCATCAGAATGTGGGATGAATTAGGAGAGGTATTATGCAAGCAATTTGAGGACAAGTATGACAACTTGTCATTAGTGGAGCAATTGACTCACATTAAAAGGGCTCCTCATGAACGAATGATGGACTTCAATTTCCATTTCCAAAGAATGTGGGACAAAATTTTGGAGCCCACAAGGCCTCCAACTGAGTATGCATTCCTTTATTTTTTGAGGGCCTTAAATAGTGAAGTTGTTGTTTTAATATAGTCTATGGGTGGAAATACCTTATCAATAGTTTATGATATAGCTATAAGGGTAGAAAACAGCCTCATACAAGCTAGAAGAATTGCTCCTAGGCCTCCTATGCCTTTTTTCCCTGATATACAACCTCCTACAACTTTGCCAACACCTCAAATGGCCCCTTTACTAGCTACTGTTAACAAAGAAGTGGCTATCCAAAGACCATCTCAAGAGTTACAAGAGATAAAAAGCAACCAACAGAAGATTGAAAATCTGCTTCAGACTTTTGGAAACAAACTTGTGAGTATTAAAAAGTAGCAGTTTCAAGGTTTCAAGCCTTGGTAGCCTCAAAATCAAGGTCAAAGTCAGCCATTTCAAGGTAACAATCAACCATCTCAAGGAAACTTTCAAGGTACAAGAAAAAATCTGAATTTGAGGCCTTTTCAACCATACAATCCAGTTCCAATAAGTGTAGCCAGAGATATGGTACCTGTTCAAAATAACCTTGCAACAGAATATGAGTGGTGCTATCCTTGCAGCCAGGCTCATAATCAAACTACATGTTTAAATGGTGTCATCAATCAAGCATTAATGGTTCAAAATGTTTTGGGTGTGCAAGACGTGTCTAATGGTGAATCTTCCCAATAGTAGGAGCTCCTTGTAAGTGACACAACCCTCCTGAATTGACAAGGAGAGGAGTTTTGTGTAGTAAACAGTGATAGCTCTCCAATAACAGCCAACACCCAACCCAAAAAGAGAGATTTTGAGATTGGAGAAGCAACAAATAAAGACAAAGAAGTTGCTAGACCTTCCAATCCTCAAGTAACACACATCTTGGAAAGAAATTCACAAGGCATCGGTGGTGGACAACTTGGGAACCAACCCCAACCAGCCCACTTGTAGACAAACCCTGCTGTTGCAAGGACCCATCAAAAGGTAAACGCTGCCACACCCTTCAACATTATTGAATCCATGAAAAAGATGAATGTGAATATGTCAATGTGGGATTCCTTATCTATCCTTGGTCAAAAAGACTTGTTACAATTTTCCTTAGCTGATTTAGGTGTTTCAAATGATGTGCTAGTAGGTCAAGTTAAGGCTGTCTTGAAAAATGCACCTCAAGACAACAGTAAACAACCAAGTAAGGATGTCAAACCACCCCCATTTTATGTGTCCTTGACAATAGGAGATGAGTTAGTTCACAATTGCATAGTGGATTCAGGGGCAAGTAGTTCTGTCATGCCCAAACAAATTGCTGATAAGTTAGGACTGAAATATCAGCCTCTTGAGAAAGAAGTTTTCCAACTTGATGGGACAACCATTAACACCGTAGGTGGTATCAAAGGTTTAAGCCTTACCTTACATGCCTGCTCCAATTTTTCCATTCCCCAAGACATTTCAGTCATTAACTTACCACCTCATTTTGCTTTATGTTTGTCAAGAGACTTCACTACCAAGATAGGAGGTTATTTGTCATCAAATTGGTCCCACATGGTATTTAAAATGAGAAATGGGACTAAAGTGGTCATCAAATTTGAGTTACTTGCTAAAGATCAAATTGAACCAAATGTCCCAAGTGTTGTTAATGCTAATTGTGTTGTTTTTGATGATAATGAACTTGTTGTTGCTCAAGAACTGAAAGCAGAAAGCATACCATACATGCTTTTAAATGAGTGGGCAGCAGAAAATATCATTGAAAACCCAAATGATAACATTGAGGAAACAGGTTTGGGTGTCTATGTGCTGCATGAACCTGATTCAGTGATCCCAAACCTCGAAAAGAAGGTGGAACAACACTTATAACAACAAGGTGAAGTATGGAAGATGTTTTTTGATGGTTCTCGAAGCAAGAACGGTGCTGGTGGGGGTGCAATGCTTGTGTCCCCACAAGGTGAGAAATACTACTCTACTTTCATATTTTCTTTCTCTTGTACTAACAATACTACTGAATATGAAGGTCTAATTCAAGGCTTGGAATGGGCACGGAAAAGAGGGATTGGCTGCTTGCAAGTTTATGGTGATAGTGAATTAATCATCAATTAGGTGAGAGGTCTGCATGTTACTAAGAATGATGTCCTAAAATCGTTCAAACACATGGTGTGGGATATGATAGAAGAGTTTGATGCTTTCAATCTGGTTTCTGTTCCTAGGGATCAGAATAGACATGTTGATAGATTGGCTGTAATAGGTTCTCAAGTTGATATTCCGAGTGAAATTAGGAAAGAAAATTTGTAGCCATATGTTAAAATAGTTATCAGACCTTCTATTCCAGATAATAACATTCATTGGCAAGTGTTTGCGAGTGATGAACAGGTCTTGAGCTTTATGTTGTAAGAAGATGAATTTGTAGCAGGGAACCAAGATAAGATCAAGCAATAATATGATGATCAGATCATCCAATTAAAGTCTAACAAGTTGCCCAAGGGTCTAGTCACCTTGGAATCCATTTTCAGCACTGATGACTAGTTGAAAAAGAGTAAGACCAACATGCAGGTCAAAGAAGAACATTACGAGGACCTTGAAATTTTCAAAGGTAAGCTCCTTAAAGTTGGTAAAATCTATTCACAAGTAGATAGGAAAGCTTTCATTGCTCTTTGTCAAGAGTTTCAAGATGTATTTGCACAGGAATATTCTGATTTAAAGGGTTTTGATCCCCAAATTTCCCAACATACCATAGATCTTGAGCCAAACTCAAAACCTATTAGACAAAAAAAAAGGCCTTTAAACCCCAAACTTGAGCCTCTTATGGTCAAAGAGTTGACCAAACTGATTGAGGGAGACATCATTTTTCCAATTAACATACCTCATGGGTCTCTAACCTTGTTCCGGTTAGAAAGAAAAATGGTGAGATTAGGCTGTGTGTTGATTTTTGAGACCTCAATAGAGCCTCATTAAAGGATCACCATCCACTGCCCTCAATGGAGTAGATTCTGCAAATTGTAGCTGGTTCATAAAGATTCTCATTACTTGTCGGTTATTCAGGTTATAACCAAGTCTTAGTCAAAGAGGAAGATCAATACAAGACAACCTTTACCACAAAATGGGGTGCCATGGCTTATAAAAGGATGCCATTTGGTCTGTCCAATGCTAGTGCAACGTTTCAGAGGGCAATGGACATGGCATTTAAAGGTCTGATTCACAAACTTGTGCTTATTTACCTTGACGATGTAATAGTGTTTTCAAAGAAGGCTGAGGAACACCTTGCACATCTGAAGCAAGTATTTGAGAGGTGTAGGGAGTATGGGCTGTCAACTAACTGAAAGATATCTGGTGTCGCCTGAAGAGCTGACTTTTAGGACATATTAATAAAATAGAGGATCCTGTTAGTCGAAAGGACAGGGTCTTAGGCTTTAGATTTACTTAGGACATAAAAGGAACATGAAGTTTTCTTAATTAGGGTGCTTTGTTAGAGATTTATTCGATATTATAAAATCTTTAGAATACCTAACTATATTAAAAGAATGCAGTTCAAAGCTGGACCCGGAAAATAACCTAATTTTAAGTCCTCAAAGAGGCCTTAGCTAAAATCACTTTAGGTAATGAACTTCTCGAAGATTTATTTTATATACTTTTGGTACTTATTAATATCATTTACCAATGCTAATTTCTCCCAAAAATGAATCTTTGAAAGCCGAGACAAATAATTGCCTTGCACAGATCATGATTTAGAAGTATGAACTCAGATCTCATAGGCAGAAAACCACATTACTTCACGCCATAAATCTTGAACCGATTTAAACCCTCGGTTGCTTAACATGAAGTGCATTTGATGGTTGCTCACTTGGTGTGAAGGAATTCTTTTTGAGTAGGGACCACAAATAAAAGAAGTGAATTACAAAAGGATTCTTAAAATTATAATGACTGATATAAAGGTAACAAAAGCACAATAATGGAATTTAAAATTTTATGTAGACGAAATTTAACTTCAAGAGAAAAATACAGAGAAAATGTAAAACAAAAGCGGTTTGGATTTCTTTGATAATGAAGTTTCTGATTTAATTACATCAACAAAATGTAAGTTTAGATTGCAGAATGCTGGCTCACTTTGCAAAGCTGGTGGAGTATCCCACGAGGTTTAGATGAAACTTCAGCAGAGTATTTGAGTTGTGGTCCACCATTCTGTCTTTTAGTTGGTAATATTCTTTTGGAGAAGGATCTTAATGGTGTCCTTTTATGATGCATTGATCAACATCAAGTTGACAAAGTACTTCATGAGTTCCATGATGGAACTGTTTGGGGTCATTTTTCCCCAAGAACAACTGCATGAAATATAATGAGAGCTGGCTATTATTGGCCAAGCTTGTTTAAAGATTCCCATGCTTGGGCTAGAAAGTGTGTAAAATGTGCCATTTTTGTAGGCAAAGAGAGGCTCCAACTTTACCATTGCAGCCCATTCAAGTAGAACAACCCTTCATGAGATGGGGCATTGATTTTATAGGTGCCATTAACCCACCTTCAAGTGCAGGCCACAAGTGGGTACTTACTGCAACCGATTACTTCACAAGATGGACTGAAGCAGTGGCTTTGAAAGAAGCAAACAAAAGTGTTGTTTTAAATTTTTATGATGGTTTAGTAACCAGATTTGGGGTACTTGAATCAATCATTTCTGATAATGCTTTGGAATTTTTTGGATTAAGGGTAAGTGATTGGGCTATAAAGAACGATATTCATTTGAATACCTCATCAAATTATTACCCTCAAAGTAATGGTTTGGCTGAATCAATAATAAAGGCAGTCAAATATCAAAAGTTTCAGGATGCTTTGGAAACTGCTATCGAATTCAATTATTTGTGGGAAGATGAGATAACTCCAAAGAATCCGTTCTCTTATATCTTGGTGGCATATGGTAGGGGCAGAGGCTGTCGGTTAGGCTTCGACTCTTGGCCTGTGAACCAGCTTAGAAATGATTGAAGAGAGATCAGTGGTTGTCAGATATAATTCATGGAAATTTGGATGAACAGAGATGATAGGAAATAATGATGATTTTCAACTCCAAACAAAATTAGTGTTTGATAAAAACGACAACACCTAGAGGTGTTCTAGAGAGAGATCGTCCCCTCAAATGGGATAGAATTAAGAAACATCTGGAAAGCACACACTGGTGATACTTATGTGAGTGCTTAGTTTGTCATTAATAGATGAAAAGAGCACAATGCTTTTCAATTATCATCAATGGATGGAGAATCTCTGCCTATCCCAGTCAATGGGATACACCTCAAACTCTATTTTTAGGTATGATCTAAAATCTTCCTTGAATAAATTAGAGTAGGTTTTGTTTCCTCTAAGTGTTGATGCACATTAGTTAGATGCTTTTCAGTTTTCCCTAAGTGTTGTTTTTGCACAGTTAGGTAGTTTTCATTCTATAGTATTGGGTTTTCAATAAGTTTTCAAAGTGTCTCTTGCTAGTTTAGTGATTTACACCAATATTCAATGCTGTTTTCAAGTGGTGTTAGCCTTTAGATGACCCTGTGCCCAATGGATAAGCTTTCAATAACTGGTCAAGATGTTTTGCAGGAAAACATATAGAAGATTTCACCAAAAATGTTACCTGATTTTTAGCTTTTAGGCTAAATTAGGTAACTTATTGTTTATTCTTTTGATGTTTTCATTTATACATTTTAAAAGATAAACCATAGTCTACTAAGTTCATTAATATGCATGAAAGATATTGTCAAAAAATAGATTGCATTTTATTCCATGTTGCAATTACAGACAAATGAGAAAGAGAACCATATGAATTACAAATGTAATCTTTATTGATAATCATGAGAGTATAAATGTCCCTCACAAGTCAAGGGACTGGATATCCTAATGCTAGTAAAGAAGAAATCATACTCATATGGATACAAAATTAAAATTTGTATATAACATGAAAAGGGACCTATCATTTCCTGGTGGAATGATGAATCCCGTTGACTTGGCCTTGCATCATCTTGCATCATCTCTGTTGCTTTGCTTCCATTTGACTCCCTCCTCGTTGCTCCTAGGTTTCCTGCATTGGATAAAAATAGAGTTGTTAGAGAAATGAAAGATCCCTGATCAAAATTATATGCAAAACATCCATAAACGTGTGATCAAATGTCTACAAGCATTAAAATAGTAGCATACCATAAGTGTCCCTGAAAACAAGAATGGAGTGATCAAACACACCTATGATATGCTTTATTTATCTAACTGTTTGTTCCTTGTGCAGATTTAGGACAAGTCTTGTTACTGTTCTAATTAAGCTAATTACAACAAGTGGGGTAAATGTGGCTCCCATGAGGGTAGAGCTTAGCATGCTTCCCTCTAATGTTTTAAGAGGGATAAGAAATTGAGAAACTTGATCAAAGATAGAGATACTATCAATGCATTAAATCAACATGGAATCACACCAGTTGATCAACTTTTATTATCAGATTGAAAAGATGCAACATAGAATTTGAGTTGTCAAGAGTTTATACTTCATCTTTTCATAATGAATCAGTTATATGGCTTCCATCATGTCAAAAGGAAGGTACATTTATCTGGATATGTCCTTCAATCATCTTAAGTGGATCCAAGATCCATTTTATTAAAAGAAGTAAGTGATTTCAGAGATGCATCAAGTTCAATTATGCATCTCTTAAATAATGAAGGAGAAATCAAGGCATGCCTGAAGCCATCTTGAGGCATATGGGGCAGCAAGAAGTAATAATCCAAGGTATTGTCAAGTCCCTCTCACCTTAACACTATTGGGTAGCCACACATCACATAGGATGGTGAGCTTTCAGGTCACCAACATAGGTGACATGTGTTTTCCCACTAGGATTAAGGTGAGGAGAAAGTGTTTAATTGTCGCACATGATCAAAAGGGCTGAAATGTTGTGGAAACCAGGTTATAAACACGAGGGGCAGCAAGAAATTGTTGTGGAACCATGAGGATTGGGGCAGTCAAAGAAGGAGAATACATGCTACGTTTCATGGTGGGACAATAGCAACAACCTACATTAAAGGAACAACAAGAATCTATGAGCAATAATAACCTTGTGTGACAAGAGCCGATGACAAAGGGTAGTGAAAGAACATGGTGAAAGACACAACAAGTTTACTTGAGCCAAAAGAACCATACATTGTTCACATGGAATAAACCAATGGTCATTCACTCAAAAGAGATAGAAGAACAACCACTTCATGCTACATGATCTTCAAAGAAGGCTATGTAAAAAAATGTATTTCGAAATACAATGAGTAAAGTGAAAGCAAATCATATCATGTTACAGGTTCAGTCAATGTATTTCAAACAACAGTTCCCTCAATGGAGCAACCCTTAAGCAGGATCAAAAGGGGCTATGAAAAGAAAACGTGCTTTATAAATAAGGCCAACGAATGAACAATTAAAAGCATTTGGATTGATCATCCATTCACATCCAATGGAGAACGAGAAAGGAATCAAGCAGTGGGAGACAAGGTACTAGCATGCATCCTATTTTATATTTGAAATAAATGCCATGCTTTAATAATTGTTGCTTTCAAATGTACCTTCAAACAAAATTATTAAAAGAAAAGGATGCAAACATGAGCATTTTAGATGGCAGCCTTGTAAAGGCTGCATATGTTGCTAAGGTCCTTTGGAATAATCAGGAGGTATATTGACACAATGTAGCAATTTTAGGGGGCATCCAACTATGCTACAACCGTTCATACATTTTGAATGCATAAAGACAACCCATGATTTATTCTGTTTTCATTTGAAAGAGGATTAAAAGACAATAAAGCCAAAATGGGGGGAGACTATAGAACTTTCAGAGTTGGTAGTTCCTCAAGCTTTTAGGGGGGTAGGAAGTTCAAGTTTATGACTAGCAAACACAATATCCTACACTTGCAGGAGAAAATTCAATTGCACTTAGTGATAAGTAAATAAGTTACTTCCCATTGTTGGATACAATGCATTGCAACTATCAAGGCATAGTGTAAATGAAAAACAAATTGGAGGAAATGATAATCATGTTTCATGTTTTGCATTTCATTTGAGTGGTTGTTATATAGCTACTTGGCCTGGAAGAATCCCAAAGAATTAAAGCAATATGCCTTCAATTGAGGAGTCAATACAAAAGAAAGAGAATTCCAATGCCACTTGCAATTTAGGAACAAAAGCTTAGTCTTTTAAGAGCTTTAAGAGAAAAAATGAGATATCTTAAGGAGCTAAGGGTTCTAGAAGCAACAACAGGATAAGAATACATAGTTGAAGCTCTTAAGGTATGGAGTACACCAAATGGGGCAACCAAGTGACAAATGGGATTGATAAAAGTATAACAAGACAATTACCTTGAGAAAGCAACCACTTCATGAGTGCCAAGAACAATGTTTCAAAAATGAAGATGGATATATGCAATGAAACACATGGAAGCAAAACACATCAAACAATGCTTATGCACTATCATATCAGGATAGAGGTGAGTACTTTCAGTCTATTCTATGCCTGTAAAGATAAATGTGTGCATCTACATTAAATGGACAGTGGTTTCAATACATGGGAAACTCTTTGGATGCATGAGTATAGTCTATTGAACACTCAAACCATGATGAAATGAAACATGCATATGATCTGCTTTTAGTCTTAACATATCAGTCAATTGAAAGCATAGTGAATACAAGAGTAGCTCATGGTTACAAAAGTGCTAAAATCCCATAACAATGCTTATGCCCTATCACATCATGATGGAGATTTAGTAACTGTTTCTTCTTATGGTCACTACTTTATTCTAAAAGGGCCACTGTTATTTGTCACCTTGAAGTTCTAAACCTGACCAAAGAAAAATGAAGATATGCAATTATATAGTGTTATTACTTAATAGTGCACAAAAGCGTTAGGATTTATTAACATCAAAGACATAACAGTCTCATTAGGGTTTCCATGAATCATAGTGCTTCAACTAATTATAGATGGGATTAAGTGAATTTGGTTATGCTACATTTGCTTCAGTTGAAGATGCTAAGAAAGCACCTGATAGTGATCATGTTCTCCATGGGAAAACATTGGAAGTAAAAATGTGGCAACTCCTAAGGAGGAAATGAAGCCTCCTTCCAAAAGGATTACACACATATTGTTGCAGGAATCCCACCCTTTGTTACAGAAGGAATGTTTCAAAAGTATTTTGAGGAGTCATGGAAAGACCTATGTTGTGGTTATGATGGATTTTGAAAGCCAAGGAAAATGCATTCAAATAGACAGTAGAAAGGAGTGACTTTCCTTTTATCTTGCCTAATAAAGAATAATCATAATGTGCAATGGGGTTTTTGATGGAATGCAAAAACCCAGAAAGGTCAGGTTTTTCCTCTACAAACAAAAAAAAACCATCTGGGTTTCTTAATTAGTCCGCAAATTCAAGAGTTTAAATGGAAGAGCTCCTATAGGAAAATGGAAATACTTCAGAAACCCACTTGGGGTTTTACACAAAAAAAAATTGCACATACAGTAATGTTGAAGGAAATAATGTGGTGTTTATTTTATAGAAAGAGTATTTCTTTTACAAAAGCAACAAACCCATCTGGGTTTCTCTTAAATCTGCAAATATAAGATTTTCGAAGGAGGGTTTTCACAAAAAATGTCATTCTATAGAGAAGTGTAATAAAAAACCCTGTTTCATTTTCATGGCCGTAGCCTAAAGGGTTTTCCCTTGTTCAAAATGTGTTTCTTTTGACAAAAACTAGAAAACCCACCTCATGTTTGTGGAAAAAATTGCAGAAGAAATTGACAAAAGAAAACTCAATTCATATGTTCATGGTTGCGGCCAGAAATCACAAGTTTTTACAAAAGCAAGGGAACCCATCTGGGTTGGTAAATTTTTGCAAACTCAGAAGCTTTTTAAAAGCTATTATGAACATCTTGAAGCAGGAAAAAGAATATGCAAAAGCCAACTTCTCTTTTCATGGTCGCAGCCAAAAGAACAAAATTTCTTCACAAACAACAAAAATGTTGGGGTTTTCTTCATTTAAATGCAACTATAGAAGAAAATAAGCATTTTTATGCTTCATTCTTAACTGGAGGCTCGAAATGAGCTTTATTTTGCTAAAAAATCAAATGAAGTGAGTTGACAAAAGCTTACTTGAGTTTTATCTCATTTCTCCTTCATTTTTTACAAGTTTTTGTCACATGAAAAAGCTTCCATTCAAGCTTAAAAAAGGTGAACAATGGCAGCTCAAGCAAGTGAAAACCACAGAGAAAGGTAAAAAAACAAAAGATGGTTAGAAATATGTCTAGGCCGTGACTTTTTTGCTCAAAATGGCCTCCAATAAAGTGAAAAAAACATAGATTTTTGTTGCAAAGACCAATTACCTGCCATTTTTTGTGTTTCTCATCAGAAACCAGTCAAGAATCAGCCAAAAATCATCATTTTTCTGTTTGTAAGCATGCAACCCTATGGCAGTAGCATGGCTTCCTCCAGAAGCTCGATGAAAAAATGAATGCTTTTTCACCTTATTTTCATCTTTTGTTGTTTAGGGTTTGACCCCTTTATATGGACGATGGGATTTTTTCCCTTGCTTTTAAAAAAAATGAAACACATTTAATTGTGTTATGGGGAGCCGATGGTAAATGTCATGACTTAGGCATTTTTGTGGCTTATGTTTTTTTTTTCCATTCAAAATTGCTAAGTCCTCCATGAAGACACATATGTCTTGTTTCAAAATGTGCCAAATCATATGCATGTGACCTTTGATCATGTGATATACCTTAAAATGTTCCTTCCAAGATGTGTGGAGTCCTTGATGCCCATATAGGCCGAATTAGTGGGCCTTTTTATTTTCCTTTGAAAATCAAGGTGGTTGACCAAGTCATAT
This sequence comes from Sequoia sempervirens, assembly GCA_007258455.2. Classification (NCBI taxonomy): domain Eukaryota; kingdom Viridiplantae; phylum Streptophyta; class Pinopsida; order Cupressales; family Cupressaceae; genus Sequoia; species Sequoia sempervirens. Next base: position 13,358 of record VDFB02064560.1, read on the forward strand.
CATGTCTTTGGCCTTGAAGTGCAGAATGAAGGTAAGTGGAAATGATCAAATGCCTTAGAGTTTTGTTTTGCTTAATGCTTTTGGAAGCATTTAGATGTAGCATTATATTTTGCATTTTATTTCAAAGTGTAAAAACATCATTTAAGTGATTTGCAAATCACTTTGATGTTATTTTTGATGCAAATGTAATGTAATTCAAAGAGGTGGTGGGGCCCTCTTGCATTCTGCTTTAAAATGTAAAATAGCTTGATTAAGTGGTGTATTATGAATCACTTAATCAAGTTATTATTTTGAATGCATAGTTGAGTCTTGTGTTTTCAAAACACACATATAGCATGGGTCAAGGTTGTGGGAGACAAAATGATGACTTGCAGACATGAGGAGAGTGTGTGAGTTGTGCCTTTGACTATTTTGGAGGCTGTTTTGTCACACTTTTGGCATGACTATGGTCTTGGATTGACCTTGGACCATTTGGAGGACTTCCCCAGAGTGGTTAGAAGAGTTTCTTTTGGCCTCAATACTTTTATTTTGGCCAAACCAACTAGATGGGATATGGGAGGGATTTAGAGGTTTTGCTTAGAAATGCTTATTTTTGCATTTTGGAGGTTCCTCTCTTTCCAGCCAAAGAGAGTGATAAACTTTGGTTTTGAGTTATTTTCCAGCATAGGTAAATATTGTAGCTTCCGTGGATGGTTGTGATGCGTGAGTGCTTTTGGATCAATAAAATAGAGCATTTTAGTCTTATTTCTATGACTGTATTATGTTTGTTGGTGAATTGACTAGTTTGTTTTTGTAGAAATTTATCTTTCCTTGCGACTTCAATATATTTGCGACATATTTATGAAGATAAATACATGAAATAACAGGTTATAAAACATGTGGATTAATAGGTATTTTTGGATTCTTAGAATAACACTGTTTTCTTCTAAAAGCCTATTTAGGAACCTCCATACTCAATTCTTCAAATGCATGTGAAAGTAGGTTGTGTAAATAGATTTTTATGATATTGTTTTGAATGTGATGGGCTGTTATTAGGTCTTAGTTTGTTTTTGGTGTATCACCTTAGGTAGTTTCAGTTAATGTTCATGTTTTATGTGTCTCTTATCCTTTTCTTCAGAAATTAGTAGTTAGATGGCATCAAAAATTGCTTACATAATACGGAAGTGCTTTAGACCAGACCTCCAACTGGCAGTCATGTTGCATCCTTTTGCTAAGTTCTTTCATGTAACAGCATTAGGGTGGAATTTGGATCACATAACTTATTTCTTTTCTCCTTAATATATACTATTTTAGATTATGAATTAGAGCTATTTCTATTCATTAGAATTTAATGTTATTTGCTTTAATACAAAGTCTTTGTAGGTGTTTTGCGTTAATTTTCTTTTGGATACATGCGTTATATTAGGCGTTATTGATACCGCGATTATCAATTCAACATTTTAATAATGTTTTTATACATCCCTTAATATAAATGTATTAATGCTTTTGTATACTAAGTCTTTGCCCAACTTTGATATTATATTTGCACATATTATATAGCATGGCTTTATGTTTCATACGTATGCACTGGTTTAAATAATTTAATTATATAACATTATCATTAATATATAATAATTATATATATATATATATATATATTATGGCGTTGTCCACATTATCAATTCAGTGTTTTTAATGTTTTATACATCACTTAATATAAATGTTTTTGTTGTATACTAAGTGCTGCCCCCTTTGATATTATGTTGCACATATTATATAGCATAAGCTATGTTTCATACGCTATGCGCTAGTTTAAATAATTTAGCACTATGAATAACATTATCATTAATATATATATATATGTATATACGTTCTAGTGTATATATGTATATAGATATATATATATGTTTTTATATATATTTATATATTTCTCAATTCTCAAGTTTATATAATACATTATTCGATATACACAATATTGCAAATAAACTTATAAGTAGCAAACATAGATATAAACTATAAGCATAATATAATAGAATTGTTTTTCAAGAACTCTCAAAAGAATGGAAAACATGAGGAAAATTCTGCTTAATTTCAGCATAGTCTTCCCAAGTGGTTGAATCTTTTGCATATTGGTCCCTTTGGACTTTGCATTGCAAAACCTCTCTATTGCATAAGTGAAGCTTACGTGTTCCGAGCACCTTGAGAGGCTCGGTTGTTACCACTCCTGGGTCCTGTACCTGTAAAGCATTCCAATCACTAACATGGTTATCCCCTGGTATATACTTTTTAAGGTGTGAGATGTGAAAGATGTTGTGCATCTTGGCAAGAGTTGGTGGCAATGCAATTTGGTAAGCAATTTGGTTTATTTCCTCAAGAACCTCGAAAGGAACTATGTAGCGCGAAGCTAGTTTGGATGACTTTCCAAACTTGATGGAAATATTATGAGGTTTAACCCTTAACATCTTTTCCCCTACTACAAAATTTCTAGGTACCCACTTAGAATTTGCATAGCTTTTTTGCTTGTCATTAACTTCAACTAGCCTTTGCTTAATAATTCCCACTTGCTCCTTCAATTCTGATAACATCTCTAATCCAATACTTATCTTATCTGATGGCACCTTTTAATTTTTTAGATTTGAAGTGCCTATGTCTCTTCAATGTGTTGAAAAAGGCTAGGTTTGCATCCTACTAAATATGCCCCGGAGGCCCTCTTTGTCAATTAAGATTTTTCAACTCGGATGTCATCTTGCAAATCCCTTTGGTAAAATATTTTTTGGTGCATATGGTAATATGTTTGATCAATTTCAGGCCCCCAAGATGAGTTTTGATATGCTATTTAATCCTTTTTTGACCGTGACCGGGCTAAAATGGGTGTTCTAGAAAGTTTTGAATTTCGTAATTCTAAAGGCAACCCATTTTTGTTTTGGTCATGCGCTGGTTCAATTTCATAAAAATGCGGTTATATGATGTATTATTTTAATGCTTTTTGGTTGTAGTGAACACGTCCTATAGGTCAGTTTACAAAGGACATACCAAAATTTCAATTGCTAGGAAAAATTCAATTACAAACCCATGTTTTATATAATTTATTATGACCACACACAAAATTTCAGCTCTAGGGGTTATGATTTGCATGTAGTGAATTTTCCCGTTTAGACAATAGGTGAAATTAAAAATTTGCATACTCTCTATTGTTTCAAAAGATAATATTTAAAATACTTTGAGTATTTTAAATGTTATAAAATGACAATGCATGGGAATTTTAGGGAAAACTTAATTGTTTAGCAAACATTATAAAGTCAAAAATTTATAAATTCTAATATTTGTGAAATATTTTCTCCCGACAACCAATGTTGCCGTTAGCAGAGCTTGGGGGAGTGAGGAGTTGATGGGAGTATGTGGGGAGGCATACGATTTATAAATATTTTATTAAAGCTTTAACAATGCCTTTTAAGACTTTCAAAGTTTATTTTGTCTTTGCTCGCTAGCCCGTAGGAGTTTATGTTACCGTCAGAGGAAAGTAGCAGGGAAGTGGGGAGCTCATGGGGAGGATTAAAATATTCATTGCTGCTATTTTAGAAACCATTGCAGCTATTTTATAAGCCTTTGCAAACATTTATTAATTTTTGGAAAATATTTTATTTGCTTTGTCTTGCCTTCCCTGCTATCCCGCCAGAGCACTTGCTACCGTCAACAAAAGCTCATAGGGAAGTTAAGTTTGGCCATGTTTTTGCAAAAAAAATTGCCGAGCACTTCTTTGTGCCATTTCCATATGATTTAAATGTGTTTCATTGCTGTGAGGAGAATATTTCATTGTGAAGTGGGAGCAAATGTAAACTCTATTCACGTTTTTGGACTTGGGGTAGCTTTTTGCACCAAGCTGAAAAATGTTGTTGCAGCCTCCAGAAAGATTCCCGAAGCACTTCTAATGTCTTGGAGGAAATTTTAACATGGTTTCAAATGTTCTTAAGTGCTTGGTAATGCCAAAAATTCCCATGACTCACAAAAATCAACCTGCACATGGTTCTTCTGCAATGGCTGCAATATGTTTTCTTTCTCCCTGTTGTAAAGTATGTGGAAGAGATTTATTTTATCAAACATTGATTTACTCAATGTTGTGAATGTTTTTTCAGTGTTGACATGATTAAGCTATAGAGAGGTAGAAGTTGTGAGGACCAGATTATTGTAGATAAAATGGTTGCCAGACAAATGTTTGACAAAATGTCAAACTAAATGCTTTGTAATGAAAGTTTTAAATATTAAAATGCAGGTTGAAAGGAATTTTTTAACTACCAGTAAATGGGTTTTTGAACCAGAAGTGAATTTTTTTCACTTACAATTAAATTGAAGCTAGTAAATGACTTTTTACAAGCAGGGTAGAAATTTGCACGGGAATTGCAAACAAAGGCAAAGAAGAGGGAAAATGAAGAATGAGGAGCATATTCTAAAATTCCAATCAATTTGAAAAATAAGGGAGCTCAAATATACCATGTGTCCACCGTGGATTAATTTTAGGGATTTTCTATTCTCTTCTCTTTTCTCTAAATTGAAAAGTTATCCTCATTTGTAGGGGTTCCAGTTTCTCCAGGTTGAGAAGATATTATAATTTTTGTATAGGGATTTGTCTCTAGAGTTAGGATATCTTTAAATTTCAAAGTTCCAATGGTGTAATCCATTTCTGTTAATGGAAAGCAAATCAATTTGAAAATTATGAACAATGTCATACTGTAATGTCTCCATAATGTATGCATTATATTTTCAATCAAAATAATCAAATATTATGATGGTTTTTGTTGCATATTTTCTGCAATAAATGTTTGGATTGATGGATTTTGTTCAAAGAAAAAATTAAATGTTCTTTTATTCAAATGTTGAGTATATTGTATTGCATTCAAGATTTATAAAAATGTTGCAGATGTGTCCTAAAGAGACTTCATTATTGTAAGGTAGTAATGGTTTAATGGTCACTGGTTTTGTGTTTGGGCTATTATCTGATGGATTATTTTATTTTGACTCTGTTATGGACAAGGCACTGGTCTAGTGTGTTTCCTTTGTGCAAACCCTGGAAGGAATCACCAATCAAATTTATAAACAAACTTTCAAGATGAACTACAATTGTTATAGTTTCACGTTAATTTCTTCCATTCTCATGCTCTAAATGTTGAGTGTTGTAAAGGAGTAGCCAACTTCTTGATATATTCCATTTATTGAGTCATTATATGAGAATTATCTGTTATTTGCAATGTATTTGTTCATGAAGTGCATAAACCTTTAGGTACATTGTGGGATCACCCTCCTGGGTCTTGTAGAGCCAAAGTATAGGAGGAAAGAATTGCTTCTTTCACTTGTTTGTTGGCCAATCCATTAAGGTTGCTAAGAATTGGAATTGGCAATTCCATAAGCTTCCTTGAAGATCATCTTGGGAATTGAAAACAACCAACACTATCCTCAAACTTAACCCAACTTATAGGAGTTCGACATCTTCTACCATACAATGCTTCAAATGGAGCCATCTTTATTATTGAATGGTAAGAATTGTTGTATGCAAATTGAACCAACGATACGTAATCTTCCCACTTGTATTGTTGATCCATGCAATATATTCTTAGTAGATCTTCAAGAACTTGGTTTACTCTTTTTGTTTGTCCATCCATCTTTGATAAGTTGAACTTATATTTAACTTAGTTCCAAGTGATGAAAACAAGGTTTGCTAAAATCTAGATGCAACATGAGCATCCCTATCTAAAATAATCTTCTCAAGAATCCCATGCAATCTAAACACCTCTTGAATAATTTTTTGAGGTATGACAGGAGCTCCATTAGTTATATTTCCCAAAATAAAATGTACCACCTTAGTTAACTTATCCACCACCACTAGAATGAAATTGTGATTATTCCTTGACATAGGTAGACCTTGCAAAAATTCCATACTAATGACTTGCCACTTACTCTCAGGTATATCATACAGATACAAAGGAACTACAGGGTGATGATGTTCTATTTTTACTCTTTGGAACTCTAAGCATCTTGCAACAAATCTTATAGTATCCCCCTTCATACGTTTCCAAAAATATAGTGGCTTCACATCTGCCAACATCTTTGTCACACCAAGATGTCTAGAGTATGGTGCATTGTGAACTTCTTTCCACACTAGGCTCCTTAACTCCCCTGGATTAGGGACATATACTCTTCCTTTAAACCTTAGTAATCCATTTGGTTCAAAGTGAAAACCTTTGTACTTTGCATCTTGTGGGTTATCTGTGAGTGCTTGCTTAACTTTTTGGTAGAATTCATCACCCAAGGATTCTTGCAACACATTTTCCTTAAAGTCAGTTTGAATTGTTACCATTGACACGATATGCCTTCTACGACTTAGGGCATTGGCTACTTGATTCCATTTTCCCTTGATGTAGTTGATATTTAAGTCATAGTCTAATATCAACTCCAACCACCTCCTTTGTCGTGCATTTAGATTGGGTTGAGTAAATAAATACTTCAATTTGTGATGATCAGATATTTTCAGCTCAAAAGGATTTCCCATCAAATAGTGTCTCCACATTTGCAATGTATGAACCACTACTGCTCCAAATCATGTGATGCATAATTTTGTTCATAGGGCTTTAGCTTCCTAGATTCATACGCTATGACTTGTCCTTGCATAAAAAATCCTCTTAATCCTTCTCCTGATGGGTCTATTATGATAATAAAGTTGCCTTCTAGATCAGGTATCTTCAATATTGTTGTGTTAGTCAAATTCTCCTTGAGTAGGTCAAATGTTGCTTAACATTTTTTCAATCACTCAAATTTCTTACCCTTTGTAATGAAGTAATAAGAAAAGCTATTGTAGAAAATTTTGAAACAAACTTCCTATAGTAACCAACCAAACCCATAAAACTTCTAACCTCTGGTACACTTTTGGGCACTAGTCACTCAAGCACCACCTTTATCTTAGTTGGGTCCATTGCAATTCATCTTTTCAAAATGACGTGACCGAAGTACTGTACTTCCTTCTAAAATAATGTACACTTAAAGAGTTTTCCATATAGCTTGTGCTCTCTTAACTGTTGGAGAACTATCTCTAAATGCTTACAATGCTCCTCTTCATTCTTGGAATAGATTAGGATATCATCAAGGAACACTAATATAAATCTAACCAAGTAAATCCCTAAATACGCTGTTTATCAGGTTCATGAATCCTGCAGGTGCATTCATAAGTCCAAAGGGTAGGATTATGAACTTGTAATGACTATATCTAGTCCTAAAAGCAGTTTTAAAACTATCTTCAACTTTGATCCTTAGTTGGTGATAATCAGATCACAGATCAATCTTTAAAAACACTGTTGCACCTCACAATTGATCAAAAAGATCATCAATACATGGAAATGGGTACTTATTATTTATCTTAGCTTTGTTAAGCATCCGATAATCTATACACAAGTGTAGGGTACCATCCTTCTTCTTTACGAAGATCACTAGCGCTCCCCAGGGTGAAACTCTGGGTCTTATCAATCCCTTGGATAACAACTCTTCCAACTGTGCCTTAAGCTCCATTAATTGTGTTGTAGCAATCCTATAGGGTACTTTAGATATAGGTTCTGATCCTGGTACTAGATCAATGGAGAAATCAAATGCTCTTTTGGGAGATAGTCCAAGTAGTTCATCTAGAAATACATCCACAAATTTCCATAAGATGGGATACTTCTTCATATCTATTTCTCCATATCTTACCACTTCTCATTCTTCAACCTCTTGAGAATCTTGTGTATCACCATACTTATCACTATCTTGAGGAGTTTATCCATTCTTGCTACAAATAGCTGGAAACCTTTCTTTTCCAACCTATACATTTACATAGCCGATATCTGTCGTAGTTTCACTTATGTAGGTGTTCCTTGAAAAGATACTGGATTACCTAGATCATTTCAACATTCTACAGTTTTAGCATGGAAATCCACCTTAGCTCCATGTTTCCATAGCCAATTCATACCTAGGATGACATCATAAGATCCTAAGGGTGCTACATACAAGTTTACTTCCATCGAGAAACTTGGAAGATCAACCCTTTGCTTCAAATAAACATTGGTTCAACGTTGCTCTTTCCTGGTTTGCATAATCTACAACCCAATATTTTTCCATAAAACCAGCCTTCCTAGAAATCTGATTAGCTACTCTAGGTGAAACAAAATTTTCTGTGGCTCCAGTATCAATAAGTATGGAAATAGGTAAACCAAAAAAAGTACCTAGAGTTTCCACCGGGGTGATTTGGTATTTAGCTTGTCGATTGTCCACTATTGCATGGATCCTTTGCTGATATGCAGCCTGTTGAGGAGGAAGTGAATTACCATGTGGTTGCAAACTTGATGGTTTTTTGGGACATTGATTAGCAAAATGATCGCCTCCACATGTAAAACATCCTCTTAATGGTCCTCTTCTTTTCATTGGCCTATCAGAATGACCACCATTCCCTCCAGTTTTGTTATAGTTTCCACTATTATAGTTATTTCCTCAATGATCCTTCCTCGACTCATTCCAATTATTATAGAATACCTTGTCCCCTTGCCTTTTAAATTACCGCCCCTCATTAAACTTCTTTGGATCTTGATTAGGTTGAGGTCCTCCAAACTTCTTTCGATTCTTCTTCTCTCGGTAGATTGAGATGGCTTTGAGCTTTTGCTCTTGCTTGATTGCCTTCTCATATACTAGATCCGAAGTGGATGGACCATTTGCATCCACCTCTCCACCTATTTGGCCATTTAGTCCCATGATGAACTTCCTGATTCAAAATCACTCATCTTTTTGGTACATTGGTACATACCACAAGAGATGAGTGAACTTCCAATATTAATTCTCTTACATTTCTCCTTGCTTAAGATTATGGAAGTCAATGATATTTTGATAAAAAATGAGTTGGGGTAACCACCTCTTTCAAAAAATATCAGCAAACTCATCCCAAGTCAACTTTAAGGAACCAATTCCAAGTTCCATCTTCTTGGTCATCCACCAGTTAGAGGCTTCTATAGCTAACTGGAATGCTCCCCATACAACTTTAGTGACCTCAAAATAATTTATTATTTCAAAATACTTCTCAATTTGAATTAACCATGCCTCAGCTTCTTCTCCACTGGTGCTTCCTTTGAATTTAGGAGTAATTTTTCTCATATCCCTAGATAATTCAGTTGCCATACACTTTCTCTTAGTTCCATCAGAGTTGATTGTATCCTGACACTTTCTTGATCTCTAGATTTAGTATGGTTTTTGGAATCTCTCACTTCTTCCTCATTGTCGGATACTTCTTCATCTTCTTCATTATGTGGCACTTCTTCATCTTCCACTCTTTCTTTTCCCCTCACTTCTTGCTCAAGGTTTCCTATCCTCACATTATTTTCATCCATGATTTCCAAAAGTTGATCCAATTTGGCTTCAACATTATCTGGACCTTGTTGAACTTCTTGACTCCCTCTAGGATTAGTTCTTGTTCTAACCATTGTCTTAAGTATAGTTATACCTAGAGGTTCATATTTAATTAGATCCTATCATGGTTTACTAAATGCATAGAAAACATTTCAAAAAGAGAGAATAAACATATACAAAGTTTCATTGAGTTTCACATACACAATTTGGATGATAACATAATCTTTCATTTATTCATAAGGATTTTAATATCCTTCCTTTTACATAGATTGACTATTTAAATAGTCAATAGGAGAGTATCCATTGAATTCAGTCTCAGACACATAACTCAATAGGGTGTACTCAGATTTTTGCTCATCATTTTCTCCTCTATCCCAGAAAGGATAGTAACCCTCAGATTTATCTTTCATTACTAATTTTAGAATGTATCCCTCTGATTCTAGAGGCTGTAAAGAACCTAGCAAAGGGTACTACTCATAAGTTCTAAACATAACATTTCATTGTAAACGTGTTCCGGGTTATGGACTCGGACCCATTCTTGTGGGTCCTCCCTAAACAAGGAGCTAAATTAGATTATGTTTTGGCAGTGTTCTGTGCTTTCAGTCTGTTCTTGCCCGGCTTGTGATGTTTATATTTTGGGAAATCAGTTCATACCTATAAATAAGGTTATTTTGAATTTTCTTTCTCATTTTCAAGTGTTCCAATTACCAAGAGCTAGGATTTTGTGACCAAGGGCTTCAAAAGAGATGTATTAGGTTTTGTTTCCATGTATTTCAGATCCATTCGTCATATTTAAATTCTTGCATCATGTGTTTTGGAGCTAATATTGTCTGGGGCTAGCCCAGTCCAAGTCCTTCCATCATTTCAAGCAGATTCTAAGTGTCAAGATTCACATCCAGTCTATGATTTGTCTGATTCTTGACCTCCTAGATCTATAATCAAAGTTTCTGGGGTTTGTGGAGTGTATGGCTTTATTGATGAATTCTTCATTCCTCTTTCATGCATTATTTCAATTCAAGGTTTGATTGCAAAATGGGGTTTGACCAAGCAAACCCTATTCTCAACAAACATTTTTCTCTCTTGTATGTGTGATTATAGATTTAGGTTGAAGAAGTATTGAAGACCTTTTGAAGAACAAGATTTTAAAAAAAAATCAAAGTTGCAAAAGTTGTCAAATTGTTGTCATCTCACACAGCTTCAGATCCAGAAATCCTTTAAACATTATTTGCTTAAAACACAAACCCAAATTGACAATTCAAATCATCAAAGCTCCCTAAAGCTAGAAAAACCTAAACTTTAGATCCAATGCGGCCTGTAGATAGTCCCTATAATTACTTATCTAAAAGCTTTGGTGGTGGTACATGTTCCTTCTTATATTTGCAATATGTTTTTTGGTTCTGCTAGTATTGAGCTTAATGTTGTTGTTTCAAGTGTTAGATTGTATTTTGGTGTTGATTTGCTATTTTTTAATTTTTCTCCCCAAAGTGTTGTTTGAACTTGACCCCCATTCTTCAGTCATAAGGAAATTTGAAGATTCTTGCTTTGACTTGATTCACCTAAGGGTTGTTAATCAATTCATTGTGTGGATCTCATTTCCTAATGAAATAAAGGAAAATAGGTCTATTTTGGCTCACCCCACTTTACCATTTCCAAAACACACAACCTATTTTTATTCATTTCACTCCTTCCATTATGTATTCCTGAACACTTGAATGCACTACATATATCAATATTTTATTGCTTGCTATCAAGTGTCAAAACTTCTTAAGACCTTTGACAATGGAAAAAGCCTACTCTTCAACAAAGTTATATTTGGCCTCATATCCCTTTAGGGTGGACTTGAGTGGAAGGCAATGGGATGTTTTCCCTTCCCTTCTTCATCTTCCTGCTTTAGCATTGCTAGTATATTGTGCTCGCTTCCATATATGTACATAATGAAATCTTTGGAAAAAATTGGGTTCACTAGCATCGAAGCCGATGAGATAGCTTCCTTGATCTTTTCAAACACTATTCTCCCTTCCGTAGTGAATTTTAAGGCTTTATCCTTCTTCAGCATGATAATTATGGTTCTAACTAATCCAACAAAGTTTGATATGAATTTTCTAACGAATTTTATCTTCCCAAGGAAAGATTGCAATCCCTTCTTATTTACTGGTAGGGGCAGTTCCTTGATAGCTTTTACTCTCTCCATATCAATGGAAATCCCTTCTTTGGACACAACGTACCCAAACATATTACTTTTTGGGACTTCAAATACACATTTCTTGGGGTTCAAGGAGATCCCAAACTCTTGACACTTCTAGAAAACTTTCTCTAGATGGTCAAAATGATCCTCCTTTGATTTTGAAAATATCGTGAGGCCATCTAGATAGATAAGTAGGATCATATTTATTAAACTTTTGAAAGCAATATCTATTGCCTGTTGGAATGTAGCTTTGATAGTTGAAAGGCCGAATGGAATCTTTGTATATGAAAATTTTCGTATTACACCCTATTTTTCAGTTACCAAATTTCTTTTACCTTTATGAGTAAACATGATGATAACTATAAATTGTGACTTTAATATGTTCAATGGGTGAATGAAATAATTTAATATACATTATGATGTTATTTCTTTTTAATGCATGATTGTGTTTTGTGTAATCTAAGGGAAAATGTGATGAATGAATATGTTTTTCAATATGATTGCTTTAATAACCATTGAACAGGTCTATTAGATTTGCAATGTTCATTCTTCCTTTGTGTCACTATGAGTTGGATCACGGGAAGGTTGGGCCCTCTGAAAGAGGGGTATCACCGGGAGAGAACTTGGTTTGGTAGCTTTGTGCCGTCTATCACCATCACCTGGTTTTGGTCAGGTTAATTGGGGTTGGTTTGGAAGTGAGTGGTAAAACCCATGAACCATGGATTTTGGATGGAATGATTGTGTGATTGTCTTGTCAATTTGAGTGATAGTGTCAAATACCTTTGATGTGTTTGAGATATTTGAATGTTGTAAATGGATGTTCATATGCATATAGGTACGTATATATATATATATATATAGTTATATGCGTATGTATATTATATACATACACATCAATATATATATAGTTATGTTATTAAGATAAAGTGATACTAATGTATATATATATAATAACATATATATAATTAAATGGTAATTTACATAGATATGTATATATAATATATATGTTAATGTACATATATTGATTGTGATGGATATTCACATACATGTAAATGATTAAAATATAAAAAATGCATAATATATATATATATATATCTATATTGTACATTAAAGAATATATGTATGTAAATATATATAAAGAAAGTTATAAGCATATTAATAATATAGTGGAAATGATGAAGTAGCATATTTTAAAGTGCTAATTTATACAGTGGAAGCCATACTTAAATAAAGAATTAAGGGCATATGCTGCAAAAAATGTGATGGTAGTTGAATATTGTGAATATAAAATTCCTTGAGTTCCCTTCGGGTGGTTTTGTTTTTGCTAAATATTGGCCCACGCCTCATATGTTCGAAATGTTTCCCTTCGCTTCTCAATTGAGCCTCTTTTTGATAAACTTC
>VDFB02064562.1:0-54954 GCA_007258455.2 Sequoia sempervirens
TTGTATGCTTGTAACAATAATTTCCTAGAGTATTCAACAAGATCTAAAAATAGAATATGAAGTATGATAAAAAGAGAATTTTGTAATGAATACGTGATGTAATAATTGCTCTATAGATCTTAAACTCAAAATTTTTCCCAATTTGCAATAAATCAAGCAAAATGACACTTTTCTTGCACATACAATAAATATTTTTTTAGAATTTCAAAGTACAGATTTAACAACAAAAACACAAGGAAACCACAAAGAAAAAAATGCACCCAGATAGTTGTTAGGACACCTATACAGGGACAGATTAACCCAAAGGTGAATAAGTCCTTGCTTAGGGTACTAAAAAATGAAAAATGCAAATTTTGAGTTATTTTTTTGTTCTCTATTTCAGGTTGCAGACTGTTATTACTGTGAAATTTTTCTAGATTTTGATGTCTAAATGAAAATACAACTAATTGCAAAAAGTGAACAAAATGAAAACTTTTTGAATGCAAATTTAACTAAAATTTTGATCTAAATGACTGAGAAACACTCTTAATACAACTAGCATGCAAGATGTATGTAGTTTTATACAATATTTTTGGATTTTTGTGAATTTAAATGATGCAAAATGCACTTTTAAATGATACAAACTAGAATTTTAGATGATGCAAGATGCAATTTTGAAACCCTAAATAAGATGCAAAACAAACTAATGCAAATCCTAGATCTAGGATTTTAGAGACTTCCAAATCAGAATTTGTGATGTACAATGTCAAGTTCACCAAAATAAAATGAAGAAAAAAGGGTTTCCTATTGTCCCAAGTGTTTAGGACAATAGGATCTAGGTACCTTTCTCTAAAATTTCAGTAGAAAAAGATATCTCCAAGGGATAGGATTGACTTTCAACCTTGAGGTGAGTCAACCCGATTTTGGGATTTTTTGTTCTCTTATGACAGAAAATGACTAAAATGACAAAAATGCACTTTGGGGAGATAAAAATAAAATACCTAATGAACTCAATTATGTGATGTAAAACTTGAAATGCAGAGTTTAAGGATAGCACAAACAAAAACACTATTTTGCAGGAAGATCTAGGAAGTGCAAAACATGGAAACTTACCCAGAAATGTGGGTTCTAAGTGTCCTAATGGGTCTTTGTATATGGTTTTTCCTCTACTTCAAGGGTCCTCTGGTGCAAGATCTAAGCTTCTACTTTCCCCAAGTTCCACTACCAAAAAGTCAAAAATAAATTTGGGATCTAAGTTTCTGTGGCTTGATAACAATGATGACAACTTTGTGAAATTGCTCTTTTGATCAATCTTCAATCCTTTTTCACCTGTAAATCTGTACATACAAAGAGAGAAGAAAATTTGTTTTTTTTTGGGTGAATAGGCGTTTGCCTTGGTGAAACCCCGATTTGGTAATTAAGCCTTGATAATGAAATAATAATAAAATGAAAGGAATTTGATGAATGAACAATACTATGCCACAACTCACCAAACCCTTAATGGTCGCGCTTAGAGGACTAAAGTCTAACACTTCACTCTAAGGTTTGGATCTTGCATGAAATGGCTTGATTGGATGCTTGATTTGACACTTTATTTGATGCTTGAATGCTTGAAACCTACAACACAATGTTAGCTCCAAAAACATGTATGAATGCAAATAATTTTGACATGATGATATGATCTTGATTGCTACTATAGATGCTTGATAAATCCACTCTTCAATGCTCTTAACAATATTTTTTTCTCTAGTGAAAGTTGTCTCTTAATGCTTAATGTTAAATTGATAAAATAACTATGTATTTATAGGTGTTTATTTAATTTCCCAAAAATTAGATTCCACAAGACGATATTTAAAACTTGAATTTCGATCATTAAAATGCCACCAAAAACATATTAAAAATAGGGTCTTGGCACTTAAGGAGGACTCATTCGCTCTTGGGCCAATGGATCCTAGGACCTAAATCCAAGACACACAATTTCCAAGGTGTTTAAATTAATGTTGACATTTATTTAATATAGGTTTCCCTTTCGGAAAATAGGAATAATATGGCTTTGGAATGCATAATTTGGTCAATTAGAAGCTTGATTAAATCCAATTAATTAAGAGACCCAAACATAGTGTGAAAATGTACATTTTTCTACACTATAAATCCATTATGATTTTTCTGATAAACTTGACTTACCAAAAAAATTCTATAATTCACCATTATAGAAAAAATTGTTGCTACCTAAAATGTCATAAAGTTCATTATGCAAGGTGATTTTTATTTTTTCCCAAATTTTCACTCTTCAACAACAAATTTTTGAGCTACATTTACACCTATTTAGGGATTATTTGAGATCACTCTATTGGATTCTACCATAACATTGCAATTATGACTTCATTTATGGGTGCTAACAACTATAAATTATGGGATTAGGGTTTGGTGCCAGCTACATTTTTTTTGGGTGACTTTGTATTTTTATTTTTATATTTTGTGGTTCCATGGTTGATAATTTATTCAAGTTTCAACTTTCAAGGCTTCAAGCTTCCTTCCCTGCCAAGGCTTTCAACTTCCATTTTCGAGGTCACTAAATTAGGTATGTGTTAAGCTTCTAGTTCTAAGTTCTAACTTTTGATTTTATTTTATTTTTAAACTATCGTGACTCAAACTAAGTGAATGCTATAGTGAATATTTTTTGCTCATTTCAAGATGCTTTAGTATTTTTTAAACACTTTATGACTATCAAGGGTTGTATTTTATAATGAACATTTTATTTAGTTCTAGCATCAAGGCTACTATGATATTAATTTTTCTTTTTTTATTATTTCCCTTTTTCTAGGCTTAATTTCCATTTTCCCAAAAAGAATATGGCATCTGAAAGCACAAAAAGGGGAATTGGTAAGCCTAAGGACCTTGTTGGAAACATGGGGAAAGAAGGTACAAATAAGTGAATGGTTATTTACAACTATTGTAATAAGGATATGAGACAAGACATAAATATTCTAAATTATCATCTTGTATGGACCCACTATTGATATATATAGCCATGTATAGAAGCAAATATTGAGGTTTTGTGAGGCGAAAGCTCTCCTTTTAGAATTTGAACAAAAAACATAGAAAAAAAAGTTAACAAAGGAAATAGGAGCCTCATCCCAATTTTCTATTCCATGAGTTTAGATGTTGAGGAAGATATGGGATGTCTCTTCTTCCATGAGACCATGAATGCAAGGATTAAGTAGTGTGGACAAAAACAATTCTACTATTTTTTCCTCATAACACTCTTGGTGTGCAACATTCATTGGAAGGTACTGAATGGAATAGGGAATTGCATCATAAAGGAAAAGTTATCATGTGCATAATGTTGGTATCACAACATTCAATTTAATGTTGTTTTAAGTCCTTACTAAGAGCATTTGATTAGTGCAATGGTAATGAAAATTAAGGGGTTTGAGGCCCCATGCCATCATGACTTGAATTCCCCATTGCAAGATGAGGTTATAAATGCATATAAGCTAGTAGAGAAAAGAATAGGTTTGGAAAAGGAAAGGTCACAAAATTATCTAATAGGTGGGTGATTGAGAGAAATAGGACACCTGCTAAAATTTTAGTGGCATCAAGAGAACAAGTCTTTTTGAAGTCAATTGATGCCTCCAATGAAGTAAAAAAATCTCAGACTATATATATCTTGTTGGATGTGTTGGTGATGGAGGTGGGAGTGGAAAATATTATTTTGATTGTGATAAACAATTCATTTGTGTATGTAGAAACTAGTAGACTTCTAGAGGCAAGGAAACCTACATTATTTTTGAGCCCTTGTGTTGTCCACTATCTTGATATTCTCCTTAAGGGCAAGGAAACTAAGTCAAGTGAAGAACATGGTGGAAGATGCACTAGGAATGTCACTAAATAAATGTGCAACAACACACGGGTCCTAAATATCATAAGAGCACACTAATGTCAATGATCCCATGCACATAGCAGTCACACATTGTGCCACTAGTTTTCTCACCTTACAAATTATAGCAACTACATTCCCAACCTCTTAAACACGTGTTTGTGAGAAAAAGGTGGTTTAAGAGTCCTTACTATAGGAAGGTTCAAGTGGAGAGGTTCATAAAGACCATTTTTTATTATACATATATAAATAAAATAAATGAGATCATCAATTTAAGTTTTTAATAATTTTTATTTTTTAAAATTTACAATGTTACAAGTTTCTATTTTTATAAAATTTAAATATTTTAATTTACTAATTTTTTTCTAATTTAGTTTAAATTTTTAAATTCATTTCCATTCACTCTTGTTTTAGGTGTCAAAACCCTTAATTAGAGTTCTACAACTAATGGATGAGAATAAAGACCTTATGAGTATCTATATGAGGCCAAAGATAGGACCAAAGAGACAATTCAACATTTGTATGGGTCAAATAGAACTAGATATAAAGTCATGTAGTGAATTATTGAGTGAAGGTGAAACTAACAACCCCACCAACATCTTTATGCTACTTATTATTTTATCTACAAAAATATCTCCCCCCTTTCATTCAAAGTAGTTGAAGAGATTATTATTGGCCTTAATACATGCATTGAGAGGTCAATTGTCAACGATAACCTTTGGGACATCATACGCAATGAGTTACATTTTTATAAGGGATGGAGAGAAGATTAATTGCATCTGTATGCATTCATATGAGAGCCACTCTACGGCCAAGTCAAAAAGCATATATGTTTAATGTCAGTTTATTATTTATTTTTACTTTTAAGTTTACTAAAATTCTTACATAGTTATAAATGTTGTCTTTGCAAATTTATGGTGGGAAGATTTTAACTTGTCTTAATGTCTAATCTTCAAAAACTTATCATTTGTATTTTATATCAACCCTATAGTGCTTTTGATAATGAGCATAACTAGAGTGTTTATTGAGATATTCAAATAAAAAAGCACATGGTGACTCAAAAATGTTTGAATGAACTCATCTTTGGGTGGTACAACCTTCAATTATATGAAAGGAAGCTAGAGAATCCTACCACACACCATGCATTGACCTCAATGGCATTGATCCATATTCATATTGGGTTGTTGAGGATGTGGGAATTATTTATTATCGATGAAATGATTGATTTGGCAAGGGATGCATCTAAATGTCAAGTGAATGTAGCAACATATGGGCTAAAAAGAAAGGTTGCCAAGCCATTAGAGGTGGGTTCACTGTATTCATAACTTGATCTTATCCCTAAGGCTCTTGTTGAGAATATTGTAGATATACCATCGAGCTCCATGACACACAGCAACAATTTTTTAAGCTTTAGTTCTAAGTTTATGATTTGTATTTTTTATTGATATTGAAACTTGAAATATGTATAGAAAATTTGAACTCATTATTTAGTCTATAATTTGTATTGAACTTTTTTATTTTGATCTATATATGTATGAAATTAATAATATGTTTCATAAATTCATTAGTTTGTGTGTTTTTGAAGAATTTTCTAAAAAAATATGTTTCTTTTAATGGTTGATAAATTTGCCAAGTTTTTCCTTTGATTTTTTGGTGAGTCCCAAGTTTTTTAAAAAAATTGGCCATCCACTTAATTGTGGAACATGAGTTTTTCAACTAGGCCTCAAACTAGGATTTTATTTTTGTTTATCTTACTTCAAGTTGTACAAAATGAAAAAGTAGAGGATACACAAAAGATGAAATCCTAATTTGACAAGTAATTAATTTGTAATCAACTATTTATAAACTTTGCAAGTGAACATTTAAAAGTAAATTAATAAATAAATTTAAAAACCTAAAATATTTTCATTATAAAGCTAAAGTTAAAACTTAAACCCTTAATTGTTGTTTTTAGGGTTGTTTTTAGTAAAAACATAGATCAACAACCCTAAAAATATATTTTATAATTATAGATAAACAATAAATTCAATATTGTATATCTAAATTGAAAAAAAAATCATGTGATCATTGATTTTAGACTTAGGCATGAACATTTAAAATAAAATATGTAAAACTTAAAGTATGAAAGGGCAAGGGTTGCCTTGAAATCTTGAAGACTTGTTGAATGCATTGAAACTTGAATGGTTGAGTGATGAAGACTTGGCACTTGTTTCTCCTCGTGTTTTTTCTCTCACATTTGCTAATGATTCCACTCTTGTTACCTTGCTCTCATTGTTGTACCTTATTAATGCAACTTGTATCGTTGATCATTGCTTTGATATGATTTGGAGTAAAGGCAGTGTCCATATTTATAGATGTTTTATTGAGTGCTTAGGGTATGGTTGGGACCCATAAAATATTACAATTACGATTAGTGGCTTGGATTTCCAAAAAACATGTTTGATTTTTTTAAAATATTTGTTTATTTTTTACATGGGGGATATGTAGTACATTTGAGAGATGTCCACAAGTGTTTGAAAGTCCCAAAAGGATATCTTTGCATCCCTTCAACATCTCCATTAGGGGGTCGCCTCATTAAAATACTTTCCTTGAAGACATATCGACAACATCTCTCTCCTACTAGTGGTTGTGGGGGAATGGCAAAGGGACATTTCTCTAGCATCTTGTCGTCTCAAGGATGTCCACATTTCTAAAAACACCAAAATTTAAGGGAAAGCGAGTCCTTGTGTAACATTAAAATTGACCCAATTCCATGCATGAAAATATATCCATAAAGAATGATAGCCAAATAACAAAATTAACTCTACAATTTGTCTTCAAGTTTAAGTTGAACAATTGAGCAATCTAGGCAACTCAAAAAGATTTGAATTTTTTAATCAAGTTTCCTAATGCTTAAATCTTCCTTCCATAATTTTTTATCAAAAGAGGGCTTTTGCTAATCATTTTAATCTCTTACTTTTTTATACTTTCTAATCTCATTTTAACTTATATGTTAAATAACACTTTATGTGCCATTTTTTATAAATCTTGACTAAGAAAGACAAGACATACCTCTTAAGTTCATTTAACATTGATAATAATAGAAACACATTTCTATATTATTAATTAACCCAATTTGTATAATTTGCACATTTATTTTAATCTTATACATGCTATAAAAATAACAAAACTTTAATGATGAGTTAAAATGAATTAATACAAATAATATAATGACTTAAGTAATTTCCATGGGCATTACACAATAACCTAAATTTGTAAATAATTTATATAATTTAGTTTAATCATGTAATAAAATAAAATAAAACTTTTTAAATCCCTTTATGGCTAATTTTGACTACTAAGAGGAAAGCAAACACATTGACTTTATTTAGGAGATTTTTCAACATAGAAATATTCATCAATTTTATGAACAAAACTATTACTTTAATTTACCAATTAGTCCTAGACCACAAAGGGTGATGCTTAAAAATAACTTTAATTTTGTTCCAATGTATTAATTAATTTAAAAACACAATTAAATATAAAATGAAATTTAGAGGTGCATTACTATAATTGTGTATATCAATTTAAAGATTGTCCTCCAAGGTTTGATAACTTAAGTTTAGGGAAGATTCCAAATCTCAATATGTAAATGGTGTGGAAGGTTGTTATTGCTTTTAAATATTATTAGTGTGGAAGGTTGTCATTGCTTTTAAATATTATTATTGCGGAAGGTTGTTATTGTTTTTAATTATTATTAATGTGGAAAGTTATTATTACTTTTAATGATTATTATGTAACATCTCATTGAGGAATGATATTGGATTATGCAATGCCTATGTCTAGTTTCAAAAACTAGTAAATTAGCAAGTGAAACAAGAAAATATAGATCAAGTCACTTGGCTTAGCCTTTTTGTAAGGGTGATAAATGTATTTTATAATTCTAAAAGTGATGAGATCCTAATTCCTACTAATGAACCAATGATTTTCTAGGTAACACATATGAGGTATATCTTAAGAAATCTCAAAAAGAAGTTAATACTTAAAAGAGATCTTATTAGCAAAGCCAACTGGAAAAAGGTGATGACCATTGTAGGATGAGTAAGACTTGAATCCCCTTTGGGAATTGTTGACCATAAATCATCATCTTGGATTTTGTGAAAAATGAGTAATGAACAAAGATAATGGTAATGATATTAATGCTTACAAGAGGCTAAAAGCAACCCATGGGATTGATAAAGTAAAATAAAAAAATAAGGAATAGGGAGTGAAATCTTAACTCCAACAAATCTAAAAGGGAACAAAAATAAGCACTAAATATTAGATATATGAAAACAAGTAATATACTTTATTGGCTCACAAGTCTAGTTATATTTAAAAGCTTGTCATGAGGTTGTTTTCTACTCAATCTTAAAGAAGACACAATGTGAATTAAAGAAGCAATCATCCAAGTACATAGAATTGTAGAAGTAGTCTTTAGCCAAACACTGGAGAAAATCAAACAATATTATTAAAAAAAGAGTTAAGCATCTCTAATCCTCAAGCTGCGAAGGTCTCGAGAGAATTATACGAGTCTCTAAAGAGGTAAGAGAATTTCCCCCTTAATTTCATAGTAAGGACATACAATCTTCATTTTCAAGCTCTAAATTATTCAACTTGGTGGCAATATGAACATTGGTAGCAAATTTTACTATAGTAGACATATTATCTTGTGATATTATGATATTACATATCTATTTATAAAACAAAATTCCATAAATTATAGGTCCTAACAAGTAGCATTAAGATTGCATTTTATAAATCTATCATCATATTTAAGATGTGGTGGATAAGATTTTAACTTGCTTCTTATTTTTGGGCTGAAGTAGGAAGCTAAGATAGGTATCCTAAAAAAAATTATGGCATATTGAAAATAATCCTCTTTAGCAGTTATATAAACCTATGGGATTTTTGCATTCTTTGGGTTGTATTAAAATATATTATATTTTGACTAGTAAAGTGAAAAAACTTGGTCTTTAAGTCATTTGATTAATCCATTGTCATGTTGTTCATTGATGCTAATATATTTCCTACTTTTTGATGAACAATTACTTGCAGAATCAAATCCTCTACTCTTGCTTTCTCAACTCTATAGAAAAATCATGTTCTCTAATTCTAGATTGTGTGTTCTAGAGTTAGCCTTTAATTTGTTGGCTTTCAAGAGAAATTCCAAAAGTTTGCTAATTGCCAATGTTTATTTGATTTTTGGCATACTTCGCATTTTCCATGAATAAGAACATTTGGAACCCTAATTTTGGTAAAGATGTCTTCTGACCTTTGAATTAGCCACATCTTTCCAGACCTTATTTTTGTATTTTGCACTTATTCACTACAGTAATTGTGAGAAGGGTGGGTGAGTACTCCAATAAGATATTGTTATAGATATGAACTTCCACTTGTATCCATCTAGAATAGATCTAAGTTTATGTAATGGAGATTCTATTTGGGTTCCAAGCTCTATAGATTCCTTGTTTCCTTCTATTAGCGCAAGTGTAGCAACCTTGGGCGAAATAAGATTCAACTAAACAAATGTTGGCTTCCACATTATTAAGAGTTTTAGCAATGTGTTAATTAAATCTAAGTTCATCTTTCTTCTTTGTGGCAGTTTTGATATTGTTGAATTTGCCCATCACAATAAGATTTGAGTGTGCATTGACGTGGATCCATGTGCTTAGATCATTGATATTAGTGAACAATGAATCTTGCAAGGTAATTCCAAACGTTAATCCCAAAAAATCTCATAAATAAGTTGTTCCAAAAACATCATTCTAATATTTATTTGGTTGTGAAGTAATTTAAAACATAGAAGAGAATAATGATGGTCTACAAATCATCTATCAACAACAACACAACCAAATTGTAGAAGGCTCTCCAATTGATGATCATTGATAAAAAAAATGTTAATTTATACAAGTTGATTCAAAACTGGATCACATAACAACTACCTAAACAAACATAATTGTCTTCTAACAAGAATTGTTAACAACAATGTCTATTATCCTACATTCTCCCCCATAATTTGAACATTGTAAACAAGAAGAAAAATGTTCATTAGCTTATCCCATTTCTCCCCCATAATGAACATTGTAAACAACAAGAAAAATGTTCATTAGTTTATCCCATTTCTCCCCCATAATGAACAATGCAAAGAACACAAAGTGTGGTGTCTAAAAATGATTGTGAGCAAGGAGGTTTGTGAAGATATTGGCACGTTGTGTTGTAGTCGGACAATATATAAGCTCAATTGAGCCTTGTTAAACCAACTTGTGGATGTAGTGGTGTTGGGTGTCAATGTGCTTAGTCTTGCTATGGAACAATGTGTTCTTAATCATCTAAGTAGCACTTTGATTATCACAATACAACATTGCGGGGTCATCTTCAATTTGTTGCAAATACTATAACGTACTCCTCAACCAAATAGCTTGACAAGCAACAAAAGTGGTAGTTTTGTATTCAACATCTACAATAGAAAGAGGTATAGTGGATTGTTTCTTAGATTTCCAAGAAATGATTACAAAACCAAGATTGAAAATATAACTAGAAGTAGATTTATGATCATCCATAAAACCTTCCCAATTTGAATAAATATGTCCAACCAACTTACTCTCCTTTGAATGTTGAAAATGAAGACCATAATGCAATGTCCCTAGAAGGTGCCTAATAATCCTCTTAGCAACACTCCAATGCTTCTCCTTAGGTTTTAACACGAACCTAGATACCAAGCTTACAACATATGTTGTATATGGTCTAGTAGTGGTCAAATATAGCAAACAACCAATCAACTATCTATATAGAGTGCGACTCATAAAGTAGAATCATTAGAATTGGACAACTTAGTTCAACTTCCATAGGTGTGGCCACGAGATTGTAACTCTTCATACAAAACCTCTAAAGAAGATTTGAAACATACTTTTGTTGTGATAGAAATATACCATTTATATTATGCCAAACTTCAAGACCAAGAAAATAATGCATCTATCCTAAATCAATCATCTCAAATTCTAAAACCAGTTTTGCTCTAAATTGTACAAACAAAGAGGAATTACCCCTAGTGTATATCAAATCATCTAAATAGAGAACAAGAATGAGAATATCCTCACTAGAATTTCTAATAAAAATATTAGGATCAAACTAACTATTTACAAAACCTTTTACCATGCTCTAGGTACTTGTCTTAGACCATAAAATGCCTTCAACATGTAAACAGGATGCCTTTGAAAGGTACTTCAAAGCCTTGAGGTTGAGAAAAATAAACCTTTTCATCAATACAACCATTCAAAATGCACTCTTAATATCCATTTGATCAACAATCCATCCACTGAGTAGTTAAAGACATGATTAATCTAATAGTATCCATTCTTGCTACTAGAGCAAAAGTTTATGCATAATCAATACCTTCCTATTAAGTGTACCCTTTTGCAACCAATCTAGCCTTATGTTTATCGATACTCCCATTAGATTTATAGTTAGTTTTATATATCCATTTTGTACCTACAACTTCCTTGCTAGGGGGCAACTTGACAAACTCCCACGTATCATTTCATTCAAGAGATGTCATTTCACTCTTCATGGACCCAACCCACTTTTCTTTTCCACTAGCTTTGGAAAAATATTTTAACTCATCAGTCTACACAAGTTGAGCCATGAGGACATAGTTAACTTTGATATGAGACCTTGTGGTTATCTTATCAAAATTAGTCTCCAACATGTCAAATAGAGGATGATTTCTTTCAATTCTTCTTTGGTATTTTTGATATCTCTATGTTTCCACATTTAAGAATTTAGGTTCTACATTATCAATTACTTCTAATTCATTAGACACAAGTATATGAGAATCTTTTTCTCCTACATCACTCATAAGGGGGTTAGATTTCTTCAAATCAATCACAATGTTTTTATCCTTTTCATCAAGAGTATGGTATGTTTTTTCATCAAATATGATGTCTCTTCTAAGGGTTAGTTTCTTATTTAGATGATCATACAATCTGTAAGCTTTGTTTTCAAAACCATAACAAAAAAAACACATTTGAACCTTTTGTCATCTAATTTTGTCTCTTCTTTTTCTCTAGATATGTGTGCATAATCAATATAGCCAAACACCTTTAGATGAAAAATAAATGGTGTCAAACCAAACCATTCTTATTCAAGAATCATTCCATGAACTGCTTTTGTAGGACTCATATTCAAGAAATAGACAACAATAGTGACTACCTCTACCCAAAAAAAAATTATCTGGTTTTTCTTTCATCATGCTTATAGCCATTTCAACAAGAATCATATTATTCCTCTTAAAAACATCATTTTGTTGTGGAGTGTAGGAAGTGGTGAAGTCTCTTTGAATCCCATGTTTTCTACAAAAATTCAAAAATACATTTGACCTATACTTATCCCCATTATTTGATCTGATGACCTTTTATATAGTGGCCACTTTACTTCTCAACTAATTTTTTGAACTCAACAAACTCTATCAAAAATATTGAATTTTTGTTAAATAATAGGATCCAAGTTTTATAGGAAAAATCATCAATAAAAATGAAAAGGCACTTGAATTTATTTAGAGAGTTGTCATATGACCACACAAATTAGTATGAATGATTTCAAGAGATTTTCTAGCCCTTCTAGACAGAGCAATTAGAAAAGTAGCTCTATGTTGTTTTCCAAAAAGACATTCTTTACAAACTTCCTCTTTATTCTTAATAGATGGAAATCATTTAACCATATGCTTCTTTTTTAGTAGAATCAAACTACCAAAATAGAGATACCCATACCTTTGATGTTATAGGAAACTATCATGAATTTTTGTAGTGCTGAAAAATCTAATTGCTTGAAGAGAAGAAAAGGGAAAACGTGCAATCCCCTATCATGCACACTCATTCAACCATTCCACATTTTTGTGACTTTTCTTTGATTATACATTCATTTTTGTCAAAAATAACTTGATAATTATGTTCAAGCATTTGACCAACTGATAATAGACTCATTTTTAGAACAAAAACTAAAAAAGTGTCAAAAAAATATGCTTAATTTTATCAATGCCCATTAGTTACTTCATTTGTTCTTTTCCCTTTAGTCCCATGTGATTTATTGTCCCCCAATACAACAGTACTATTATATTTTTCATCTAAATAATAAATAGATTCTCGTTAGAAATCATATAAGAAGAGCAGCCAAAATTAATATACCAAAACGTATCTTCACTGGAACTTGTATTCAAAGAAGAAAGAAAGAAATTTTGTGCATCTTCTAATATATTGTGAGCAAATTGCTTATGCCAACATTCAAACTCAATGGCCAAATTTATTACAACGAAAAATATTTGAATTGTCTTTAGTCTCTACTAGTATCATGACTTCTACCTTGGCATCTATCTTTGTAATTGTTATTTCTTCCCTAGAAACCAAAATCTCTTCCTCCATTATAGCCCTTGCCTCTAGAGTTATGACTATAGTTGCCTCTATGCTCATTTTTGGGACGAGTCATTGCCATATTTAGGCTTGTGATAACCCTTGGAAAATTTATGTTTTTTACCTCTTATTTTTGCCTTGGATGCAAATGTTTGTTCTAAAGTTTCTTCACTATTTTTCATTCATTATTTAGTTGTAAATAAAATGCCGCTTAATTCATCAATTCCTATTGTTGTGAAATCCTTTGAGATTTCTATTGTGGAAACAACATTATGAAATTTAGATGCAAACTTCACAAGATTTTCTCAATCACATGTTGATTATTCACATAATCACCTAGAATTTTCATTTGATTTACCATACCTTCAACCTTAGTCAAAAATTCATTTACTTCATTAGAGCCTTTTTTTATATTTTCAAAATCATTTCTTGGTGTTTGCAAAAAAATTTATGTGCATTTACAGAAATAGTCCATACTTGTTTTGAATGTACATCAACATTTATTCTAGAAAAAGTTGACTTAGAGCACTTTGAATTAAATAATGCTTCATTTCCTTTTTGTTCATTTTGCAAATATACAACTGATCTCCTTATTGAGTCGTCCTTTTTCTGGCACTTTATCTTTACCACTTCACTTTTACAATTAACTCTCACCTGGAGGAACATGTCTTTCCTTAGCAATAAGATCACATCAATCTTCAACCTTCCAAACTCTTTTCAGTTGATGACATCATAAATGCCCTGTTTCTTACTACCAAAAGGTCATATTTGACCTTCCCAACTTTCATGCTTTCTTCCTTTGCTTTTATTGGATTGAATGGAATGGGGGAAATGAAAAGAGATTTAAAAGAGAAATCCAAAAAAAAAATGTGGCTTTCTAAATTACAACCAAAACAAATATGCTCATGAAAAATTATCACTCCATCTTTTATGCTTTGGCTCCAATGCCACAAAAAAAAAATTGGCAACATATGCAAGGGTTGACAATGCCCTCATATCCTTATATGTTTTGTTACTCTTTTACACATTAAACATTAACAAGACCTCTTATGGCTCTTCAAGTTTCTTTCTCCAACCTTCTCCTAGGCTCTAATACCAATTGAAGTAATTTAAAACATGGAAGAAAATAATGATGATATATAGATCATATATCAACAATAACACAAAGCCAAATTGTAGAAGGCTCTCCAAAATCTCTAGTTAATAATCATTGATGAAAAACTTAATCACAAAAAATCTATCTAATCAAACATAACTGCCTTCTAAAGATAGTGTTTATTATTCTATAGATTGTTCCCCATAGGGGAGATATATAGGTTGGTAATTGTGATATCCATTGAAATTTCTATTGGATGGAAATTTGCTTGCAATCTCCAAGAGAAATTTTGATAGGATTTTACAACACACCTTATGGGATTCCAATGGAGCACTGCTCTTAGATGAAAGTGAGATTGTTTGCATCCCAATTTCCCTTTGAACCTGAAAGAATGGTGGGGCATAGTTTTTCTCATTTCCTGAAGAAGAATTGTATTTGCATTCAAAATGACAATAATCCCTTAGGAAGCAACATTTGTTAGTTGCCCTTGACCCATTGGTATTCCAAGAGATTATCTTCATATATAGTAGGATTTCTATAGGAACCTTCTTTGATCTCTGACTGAGATGTGATTTTTGGAGTCCATATTTAGACCATTTTTCACTGCCTGGCCTGTGCTTATAACTTCTATTAATTCTATGCGTTCCTTTGTTACGTTCATTTTTTTTTAATGGTCAAGCTTTTGAAGTCCCTTTTGATTCCCAAATAGAGTTGGAAAGACGGATGAGGTAGACTTTTGTGTTTTTACTTTTTATCTTTCTCTTCTTGTCCTTTGTTATTTACTATAATAGAAGTTTGGGTTCTTTGTGATTGCTTGGCCTTGAGGGATTTAGAGTCTGATGTATGAAGAGGAGATGAAGATTAAATGATTTTCTCCCATGTAGTAATGTTTTTTTGTGGGGTTGTTGTGGTTTATTTGCTTCCATGTCAACTAGAGCTACAAACAGATTAATAAGGGGTGAAAGATCTTTAGGTTCCTTGGTGATCTTACCTCTCTTAGAGTAAGCTCTTTAAAAAAAGAGTTTTTGTTGTGGCTCCAACCTGACATTTTTTGACAAATGCTAATGTGGAGTCTCGTCAAACAAATGGTTGTGTTAATGGCATATCCAACACTAGAAGGGGATCATAATCTCTGGGTTTTTCCCATTCAATTCTTCCCATGTCAGGAAGAGGCTTGTCCAAATCTATGTTGATGCAAATTCAGGCATAGATTAAGATGTGTATTCTTTGTGAGTTCTAAAGCTGTGATATATTCTCCAATGACTGATACTATTATTTGCAGGTGTTTTGTGCCAATATTCAATTGGGAGATGTGGGAGGTGAACTCATACAGGTACCACAATAGAGAGATCTTCCACTAGCTTGAAATTGGAGCCCAGTGTCTCATGAATAGGCTATACTTCTTGAGGAACTAAAGGCCACTCCAAAAGCCAGCTTCCCTCTCTTTTCCGGAGCTGAAGACAACCATGAAATACCCTATTGGAGTCATTAGAACATTTACCGAATCCACAAGATTCTAGATGTTATTGATCCAAACTCTAAAGGTTCTTAACCCGAGATGGGCTCTCATATATCTGCAAAAAAGTGTAGTCTTTTAAAAACCAAAGTCTATGCTCCATTTCATCTACTGTGAAACTTTGGATTGTATGGGCATTATGAGATAGTGATGGCACGAGAAATCACAAACTCGCAGTCTAGAACCAATTTGGTGGTTCTTTCTCACTCTCTATCTCTCAGATGCCAAAAACTATAGGAAGTTCTCATTCATTCGGTTATAAAACTGAGACTTCACCACTATTTGTAACATAAATGAAACAAAAAACAAATGCTAACAAATAAATGGGCATTAACGAAAACATTATCTTTTATTCATGCAGGCGGAACTAATTCAGATTACAATGATTAAGATCCCTCAAGGATCGATGCCTCCAAACTTCATGATCTGCTCCTTTACATCATTTATTAGCTCCCTTAACGGTTGCATCCCAATATTTTCCCATTCGCTATTCCCTCTCCACGACTTATGTTATCCCTTCATTATCGGCCACCCTAAACTCCACCATGGCTACTATTAACCTTATCGGCTTCTTCCTAACTCGTCACCATACACACTCCATTGGCATTCGGTCTCATATCTTTATAATGACCGCCTCTCCTACTATTCGGTTCCTCTTCTTAAACAACTGCTACTCTTCTTTGTTAATGGTCTCCTTGTATCCACATACGGCCCCATGCTTCGACTGACATAACTATTGAAGTTGAATCGTCCCTTCCAAAACAATCGTACAAACTATAGAGCACCCAAACCGACACATTTACTGTCGGGTTTGGGAGATAAAAACCATCCCCTTGTTGCTATGAGTTCTTGTCCCTTGGGCAACGGGAACTTCTGCATCTCTGCGACAGGAAGCTGCACAACAAAACACCAAACTACAACACACAGAAACTAAAACACGACCAAAATTCGATGGAGCGCGATGCTCCTGTATCAGATAGCATCCATTGTCCTTTTTGGTTAGAAAATTGAGCACAGGAGTGGCACAATGAGCATACATTTGGAGAAGTTGTTGAGCTCTTCTCTGTAGTTTGTTCCGGTGTCCTTGGTCATTGGAGAGTATGAGTCTTAAGATGCGGTGAGGCTGAGAATGTACCAGTGCTAGGAGGTGGAGGCCATGGTGTTCTCCTAGCTCAGGTAAATGATTGATCAATCCTTGGTGGGAAAATCAAAAAAACCAAGCGATGGAGGATGATTATGTAGGAATGCGAGTGGTTGCTGTCATGGGTTTCTGCTTAAGGTCAACTACCTCAAAACAATTAATAATTGACACTTTATTGTCAAACTATAATATTGAAATGGACAAATTTCTGCAGAACATATCAGTTAATAGTAAATACATTCAAACCATCCGGCAATGTTATTTAATGGAAATGGTATACAAAACTTTTAGTCTTTTAGTATTAATTAATTACAAATCACATTAATGTGCCACTACCATGTTAGCTTTGAGTTTCTTATTGATTCTGACACCTAAAGGATGTGTTAAATTTTATTTAGGCAGAACAATAATCAATAATTGGTGAACATCAGAAGGCACAAGCTTACAGGCATGATGCAAGGTAGACTGGCATCTCTTAGTCTCACTTACATGAGATCAAGACATTCTACAACATTTAAGAACACTGTTAAAGACTTACACCAGCCATATTCATAGAGGGTAATGAATTTCAATTGATTATCAATAACCTATATACTTGATTTGTATCTTACTTCTGGAAAGTAGGTTACGTGCTTGGGCAAAAACTCATCCGCCGATGACACTCCTAGCACACAAAATGAAATTCATAAATTCTGAAAAAATAACATATTTAACACATAAAAGTGGCATATGCTAATTATGAATTTGAGTTACCTTGGAAGTATGTTTGATAAGGGAGATGTCACTGATGTCATTGACATGGTCCCGGGACAGCAACAATCTAACATGTGGCATAGTTTTCCAACTCTCCCCAAGGGCAGGCTTTAATACCCCCCATTTGTCCAGAACTGTGTGATTAGTGATCTGAATCAAATATAGCAAAGTCTTCAAACTGGATTTTGTTGCATCTAGCAAGTAACTCATTATTTTAACCCACCATTGTATTCTTTTTTCTTTCAGAACATACAATGATCATATTTATTTGACATAATATCACACCCTATGTGAGCACACAATTCTGAAGAAAATTTAAAATCATTCTTGGAGTGAATTCCCCACTCACTTTTAAAAATAAGAAATATTTCAAGATTTTACAGATGCCAAATTCATGCACGATATTTTTATATTTTTTTTTAACACTAAGATGTAGTTGATGTAAAAGAAGAAAATTTTAAATTTTATGTAGGATCTATATTACTCTCAAATCTCCTGCCTTCCAATTTCTTTAAGCTTGAGATCAATGACAATTTATATAATTCTCTAGATTGATATTCCTCCAATTGTTTAAAACTAAAAACACACTATAAGAAACCGTCATTGGTGACTTCTTGCCACCTTAAAATAATAGAAAAAATATATATCACTATACAAAGATAGCATGTATAGCATGTGTACATTCATGGAGTTGGGGTGTTTCTTATCTAAATGAACGGGAAAGAAAATCACAAAATAATAAAGATAATAATGTACATATGAGACTACAGTTATGGTTGAGTTCGTTCCACTCAAGGCTAAGTTAACTGGTGTCTAATAAAATAAAATGTGTTGCACATTTTGCACTGAAAAATATTAAATGTTTAGAGAAGGAAATGGCAATTATTTAGTTCTAGTGAGCATGTGCATTAGCTATTGGAATAAGTAATAACACAAAACTATGCCATCTGGCATGTGCTATTATTTAGCTAGAATACAAGATTGATATTTAGTAAACTCACAGAGTTGATTTGATTGATCAAACATCTTGGATGCATAGTTTTTGGGTTGAACAATTAAATATTTAATCCTTTTAAACAATAGACAAAAACATATTGAATTGCTTGAGCAACTTTCAAGATTAATAAAAAGAATACGGTATGTCATCGACGGTCTCTTGAATTTTAAAAGCAATAGCCAAAAGCAGTTTAGCCAACTAAAAATCCTGGGGCCCTAGTAGGAAACCTACTAGAGTTAATAGTATTAGCATTATCATAAAGTTAAATCAAACTATAATAGTTTAATTTAGTAAAACAAAGCTAATACTACAGCTCAGAGGATTAGTAGTGGAATAAATAACCAGGCTATCTTCCACCAAGAGGCGGCAGGAAAATAAGAGTCTCATCTTTAAAATTACTAAAGCGAGCATGAACAACCAAATTGGCAAAGAACTATAGCAAAAATCTACTAGCACTACACCCCAGCACAAGGCATTTCATTTTAATTGCAGGAATATTCTCCTACATATTCCTGTGCATAACAGTAGAATCATGTGGCTGAAAAGCTGAATCCCCGACTAGGGAGATTTCCAGGACATCATTGACAACAATGGCTGATAGGGTTATTCCTCATCCTTTCACAAAATCTTTCTAATGTTTTCTGAGCACTCAAGCCACCATGAGTAGTATATTGCATGCACCTTGTAAAGTTGAGGCACAAACAAAATAAGATTCACTTTAATAAAGTTGATTTCAAAATCTGCAACAGCTTGTCAATGAATTTAACAGTTTTAACTTTTTGCATGAGATCAAGAAGCAAGGCACAATTGTCATGTTGCCTCAGTTTGAGACACTCATGGATAAAACGTATACCATCAACTTTCTGCTCTACAAGGATGATAAGAGTAACCATATTAGAGGAATGCTTTGCATTCATTTGGTCAAAAATAATATCATAAAAACCAGCCTGAGGGATCTTACTAATATTTCCTTGATTGCTAGGACAACCAACTTTACTTCTACCGAAAAAATAAGAGAGTTCATCCCCACAAGCTTAACCTGTTTTCAAAGGCACAAAAGCTGCAGAAGTTGGGCAAGGAGTCACAAACTTCTCACCAAGTTGAAAATTTCTATTGCCCTAAGAGACCAGAGCAATCATTGCCTTTCTCTAAATGATCCAATTTTACTGAGCTACATCAATCAGCTTCCTCAACCACTAGACATAATTTTTTAGAACAATCATAGGCCAAGACCCTAGATTTAACAGCATTATTTCTTCACCGAGTGCAACAGCAATTGCTGACCATACTCTCCTCAAAACCAAGGATGCCAATAACCTTCTTGCCACATTATGCCTAACATTGGGCTCCTCTACATGCATTGATTCAAGAAATCAGCATCCTCTTCGGAAAGGCCTTCATGGGGATTATCTTCTTATCATTTACAATCCATACCTCCTGAAAGATGATTGTTTCCAAAAGAACTAGCCACTGGTCATGCCTGTTTCCCTCTAGATGACATAGCACAAGAAAAAATAGAGGTGATAGCAGTAATGACAGAAATTGGAGTTAAAAATACTTCTCCTAAAGCATTGGCCATAAATTTAAGAGCAATCATGCATGGGAACAATGGCTAAACTAACATAAGTCCCAAAGAAGGATTCTTTGAAAAGGTATAGAGGGGGTCCATCTCCAATCACCACTAGACCATCACAAACTTCATTTGCCAAGCATGGCAGCAATGCACTCATATATCTCCCCAAGGTTTGGGACATTAGAGTCCCCATTTCTAATCACCATGAAAACTAGGGATATGATGCAGGTGATGTATATGGTAAGTGACACTCTTTACCACTTCCTTCAACCTTATCCCCTGCTTTGTCTTAGACTTGGTTAACCAATTCCACTCCCATGTCATGACCATTGGTTATGAAGGCTCTTGTAAATCAGTCATCCTCTCTAAGAAAGTGAAGTACGATGCATATCTAGTCTCAATATGTTTCATAAATTCTTTCTTGGAGAAGGATCGAAATAGTGTATGTGACAAGTGATGATTGTTGATAAACATATGCATATCCCTTGTATCAGCTCTAACTTGTTTGATCCACTCAAATAGCCAATCTCCTTGATGGCATCTCTAAGGATCTAAAACTAGAATTTTGCATCTTTGTGCTTCCCTTAACAATAAATTGCCTAAGAAAATAAGCCACCTCCATATAGGTGACCATAATATTGATGAATGGATGGTGTCTAATGTCCATCCATCCATCCATGATAATGCTACACCCATATGAGACCTATGTGGCCTTCATTTCCTCCATTATTACATTTATCTTCGAATAGCTCTTGCCTATCTCCCAGAGACCTACATATGAAGGCCCTACTCATGCAACCTTGGCCTCCTTAAACTAAAGAAAGCAAGCAACATGGAATGGAATGCCATTAGTAAAAAAGAATTTGTCAATCGCATCATTTGCCTCATCTTTGGCCTATAAATTGAATAGATCTACCAGAGTTGAACCTATGACGTTACATTTTCCCTTAGAGTCTATAGATCTACTACACACGACACAAAAATAAGAATTTGTGCAAGTCAAATATTTGTTAGGAATTAGTGCATAACATAGGTAATATAATAAATAATAAATTAACATGTTGATGTTAATTTATTAAATAAATGTTAATTATTAAATAGATGTTAGTTGTTAGCTATTCAGTAGTTAGAAGTTGAAAAGCTTTATAAAGCCATTGAATGTGATAATGTAGTATCGAAGATGATGGATTAATTATTGTGTTGGAGCTTCTAGCTCTTCTTCTTGTCTAAATTCCAATATGGTATTAGAGCAGGTTTTCCAGACTTCTCTGTTCCATTTCCATTCGATCGCCCTTTCTTCTCCAAAGTAGTTCATACAATGGCGATGTAGTGATGACCATGTGCAGCAGCCCCTATTTTGCCCATCCACCATCATTGCACTTTGTTGACAATAACATAATGCAAACCACATGCAAGTCTGTGACATTTACCATCCATATGCATTTTCTCTTCTATCCATCTTGTTCACTCTTTTCATTGTTTTCCCTTCATTTTGTTCATTTTCATATCCAAAATTAGAAAAAAAATATATAAAATGTGCATTCAATTTTGTCTTTCAGTTATTGAAATCTACAGTGTTGTAGAAAAGTGCAAGCAATTAGGCAGTTGAGGAGAAGAAATCTTCAACAAAGAGAAACATATGAAGAATGTAGTCATCATTCTCATCTCACAAGACTAAATTCAAAAGAAAAGGATATGCAATCCCATGTGAATGGAAATATTGCTAACATGTGGCATATCATTTGAAGCAGACATGTGTACAATCTGTATAGAAGAATCATATGATACAGTAAACTTTCATGGTTATGTGGAAGTTTTCCATTTGATGACAATCATGTCCCTCCAATATCAATTATGAACTTGTCCGTGAGAGTGTATATGTCTAGGTTTCAAGTGATTCTCATAATGTGGCAGCCATAGATTGCATGGTAGGCAAAGGCCAAACAGGGTTGATGGTATGTGCATACCTTGTTTACACAAGAATGCCAATTGATGAGGCTTTGTAGTTGCATGCCAATCGTCGAACCACCAATAATGGACAATATAAGGCAGGGAAGATCACCTATTAATATCCATTGCACATTCTCTCTCTCTCTCTCTCTCTCTCTCTCTCTCTCTCTCTCTCTCTCTCTCTCTATATATATATATATATATATGGAACACCTCACTTCAGCCAACAACGATTATGTACAAGCAATTTGACCGCCTCATTCCACTTTTTCTGCATTGACTTAAAGGTTTGAAAAGCTTATAATTTCTTCAAACTATTAACATGCCCTACAAAATGAAGTTGAATTGCCTTCCGATTTGAACTCACATGCTTCTTGCAAGGACAATGTAAGTATGAAGAAGATGTAATATCCTGCCCTTTTTGAGATATTTGCTACAGAAAACTGCCTTCACTGATTTTTAATTTTTTTGAGATATTTACTAGGAAATGCATAAAACTGCAAAGCAAATGCAAATAGAAAAATGCTGAAAACCAAAACATCAAATGATCAACTCTGATTAATTATTGCTTTGAATTTACAATAAGATCATATTCGGATAACAACTTCTAATCTCGAAACTCTGTAAACCCTTGTTATGAATCTCTCCTGTAAATTGATGAAGCACAAATGTGACTTCTGAGATAAAGCCACCTGATAAGCAAACCTCGGATGGTCTTTCACACCCTCGGAAAGCTCGATTCAAGAAGCTACGCTCTCCAAGATCGTTGTAGCTGAAAACCCTCGTTTCCACCTCCAAGATGCAAAGCACAAAGCCAAGTTGATAAAATGTTCAAGAATGCCCTTCATTTGTTTTCAATGCCTTTTTATACCTCCATATGGCACAACTTCCGATGCTTTTTAATTCATCAAAATATATTTTATCATTTGCTTTTAATGTTGAATTTATATTATAGCATTAAATAGGTGTTAAAAAAGGTCACTTTATAAATTAACTTTTTATCATTAATGACCCCCTTTATTATAAAGTCAACTTATGTCATTAATATAATCACTTAATAATTAACTATTAATAAAGTATTACTTTATTAATAATTAAAACATCATAACTCCAATAATAATCATTATTTTCTGATTTTGTCAATGCCAGGAGGTAATCCGTTGAAACCACTGCTCATCCAGGTGCCTTACCAAAAATAGTAAGGTTGGCCTCCATCACTCAACTGACTTACTATAAATAGTAAGTGCATCAAAATAGAGCCAGAAACCCCTGAATAACACCGCCTTTGAATATGCCAAAGGTCAGGAGAGCCAAACACTGCAAACTACCACCTAAAGAGCTCATTAACGCCCAAACAGGACCCTCTAAACCTCCACACTAGCCTACAAGGTCAGATGATAGGCTAATCTTGAAAACTTTGATGCTCACGAAAAAGGGGACATTATAGTCCGCCCTCCCTAAAATTGCTTGTCCTCAAGCAATCTCAACTAAATAGAAAACACCACTCCATCGGAGGTCCAAAGGAAGAACTGTAGAATGACCTACATATTGCCAAACAACTCTAGCAACACCAGCATAAGCACAACTGCACAAGGATAAACACCATACCAACTGTCCAACACATGCGCACAAGATTTGTGCATCGAAAACAACTCATGCACATGTGGATCAAAGGTAAAGCTGTATGCAAACCACACAAAGTACACGCTGCAATACTCATCAATAAACCCTGTCTGGAATCCTAATGCACAAGAAGGATCCCATAGTAAACTGTGGAGTGTCCAACAATATTTCCCTAGATCCCAAACCCATAATGGAAGTCTTCCATGCATAACATCCTCTGACTTCCACTGCACTAATCTGATATCAGCTTCACCGTGCTGAGTGGTGAAGCAACCCAATGGGACCCATCCAAATGACAATGCCAATCTTGTCACCACCTGGATCCCAACTCAACCAAAACTCACATCCATCAGTCATGAGGAGGTAAGAATATCCAAACATGTTTACACCACAACATCCCCCTTCATCCTCTGCAAAACTCCTATGGATGTGCTAACTATCCTGCATAGGTGTTGGAAGATATGGAGTAGCTCCTCTCAAGTCGAGGAAATAATATAACTCTCCTCCATCACCGCGAAATGAGCTAACCAAGCCATCATGCCTACTGACACCACCACCTCTTTGAAGCCATGTCTCCATGGGAAGTTTTTGAGACAAAGAAGTTGCAAACTCTGTCTGGTACACATCAGCATGATGGTAGTCTGATCTCTGACCCTGCAAGTAATCCTCTGAATATATCTAAGTCAAACACCTGCAATCTCTAGATCCATCTTCTGTACATGGCAACTCTTCATCCCACAGTGGATGGTATAAATCCCGAGCCAATCCACACTTACGTATCATCAAGTCATCTGTGTGTGGACAAAAGGAGAAATGATGAGCACTTCTCACTATATGCAATCAAGATAAAAAGCACCTGCCTGTGTCAACGGTTGACCTTCATAGTCATGGGGAATACTCTCCTCATCACTCGAATCAGAAGATGGCTCATGTCTCTACTCCTGACTGGCTAATTGGGTAGATGCTTTGCCAACCCTCTCTACGTACCCAATAGCACACTCGCTATCATGAAACAATTGGAGATATTCTGATTTTATCTCCTCTAAAGCACTCCTGATGAAACGCAAATCACGAATGTGAGTACCAACTGGTTTTGAAGATTGAAGCTTTTTGAGGACGAAAACCCTCAGAGAGAACAGTGTCTATAGGTGTGAAAGATCACCCAAGGGCATTTAGAGAGATAATCTCATATAGAGGTTATCATCAATGCTTCATTGGTTTCCCGGAGATCATTATTCCAGAGTTTTTTAGAGGTTAATTGTGCAGATCAGAAATATATTGGCAGATCATTATTGTTGATTACACCTTCCATAGTTGGCACGTAGATTTGTTGCAAGTTATACATCTTCATTTTGGCACGTGGGATCATTTATGCAGGCTGTACCATTCATAGCAGGCCGTACATCTTAGCTGGCACGTTGGAGCCGTAGGGTCAAACACCTAGGCTTTACACCAGCAATTTCATCCTTCTAAGACGTTTTGGGCAGATCACTTGTTGAGCATTATTTTTGCGGTGAATTTTCAAAGGGTTTGTGTGTGGCGTCCATTTCCAGGTGGTTCCAATTTGCTAGTTAAATCGTTTTCAGACTTGCATTTAATGCTATTGGCTTCCAGGTATGAATCTTATGCAATTTCCTGAAGCATTAATAAAATTTGGCTTATTTGTTTGGTATTTATTAATTTTGCAAAAAATCCATATTTCCTGTATTGCTTGGCAAACCCCAATTAAATCAAAAAAAACATTTAAATCAGTTAAACTTCAAAGGGGGTTATTAGAGAAGAGTTTTTGATAATTTAATTGTTGATGTGAAGTTGCAATCTTAAACTGTACGATATAAAACTTGTTGGTTGCTGATTGTGCAGACCTTATTTTGCACCATACGTTGCTAAATGCAAACCGTACTTCCTCTCTGATGCACACCTCTCCTACAATTCATTTACCCCTTAGTCGTACGTGGTAACTCCTTGCAGACCGCACACTATTTCTTCATACAATACAAAACCATGGCCGCACAATACAACCTATGCTTCGTCGTACACCTTGTTCCCGCCTATGAGTTCCTTCAAAAAGTTGTACAATATGTGTTTCATGTGCCCCTACTTGTCGTACAATGCAAACTCCTTTCGACCGTTGCTATAAGCGACAAACTCCTTTCTATCATATGATGTGATGGAGTTGTTGACGCTGTACTATGTGGAAATTTCCTTGATCCCTACCTTGATACCATATGGTGGAAATGATTTCCCATACGGTGAAAATGATTGGATGAATTTGTCTTGACCATATGATGTGAACTGGGCATACGGTATGCACTTGTTTTGATAATATAGTGTGAGCTTGGCATACAGCATGCACTTGTTTTGGTTGTATGGAGGGATCTTTACACCCTCGCCATGCTCTATGATTTGAAAGAGTTCCTACAGTGCAACCTGATGGAGTCTATCGAATGAATGAATGTCTTTGTTGTATGATGTGAACATTAAATAATGGTCATACAATGCAGTTTATACCCTTCACCAACTGGTGTCGTACTAAATATGCTTTCCATACCATGTGTCTTGCAATCTCAAGCAAATGGAGTCATGTAATCTTTAGCTTCTAATTGTAGCGTACGATGTGGCTATACAATGGCCTCATATATTGTGCACAATGTAGACTGGTAGCTGTGCGATGCATACTGAGGGAAAAGCCAACTGTATGACAATTCTTTTCTTTTCGTGCAAATGAGTTCTTTTCTCACCATACAATATGGTCAAACCTTTTAATGTAATCATACTTTATAGTCGGGCTTTTAACTATTCGGTTAATTTTTTCGATTTTTACAAATTACAAATTACAATCAACACACCCTTAAGGTTAGAAGATAAACCAAAACGTGCTAAAGCAACTCTAAACGTACACTAGGATCCCGATGTGGGCAAGATGTGAGCATTGGTCGGAGGATCTAAATCAAATTGCTTATGTTGTAACTCTAACCAAGAATGGCGCCGATGATGGCGAGCATATGGTCGAGGATCTTCTCTAATTGCTGAAAGGGAACTCGACACCAAGTATGTGCTACCCAATCTAGAATGGAGTGAGGGGCGACCATATGGCGGAGTGATTACAAATAACAATGCTTGAAAAGAAATGCTGAAAGCTGAAAATACTCAACACCCAGAATGTGCTTGCTAACCCAGAATGGGAAAGTAGCTACCATAGGGCGGAGATGTAACTATTTCAAACTAATACTGAAGGTAAGAATGAGTATTACAAATCGTGACAAAGCAATATTAAAGAACACTGGTCAGTACTACTGCCAGCTTACAATAGATAATTATTGCCTGCAATGTCAAGATATCAGATGCCTTTCAAATGGTGCATTCAACAATAAATCTGCTACAAAGCCTTTAAGTAAACCACAATGCCAAATCCAAATAAGAAGATGCAAATTTCTGTAGACAGTTATGACAGATCTGTACTTTTCAACCTTTAACCAGCAACATAGAAATTCACTGAATGATTCATAACTCACTCCTCTCTTACCCAAATGACCTCAACTCAGATGCAAAACACAACTAGGATGATGGCGCCTAGGATGAATGCAAGAAACCAACGTAAAATGCCTTAATTTATTTATGCACGGATTCCAAGGTGATACAGAATGGTACGGCCCAGCAAGAGGGGCGATTTTCTTTTAAAAATCACAGACTTGACAATAAATTCTATAACTTGAGAAATATGTTCGCCCTTAACAGACAAATGGAATAAGACGATACCCAGAAACCATATTTTTGTATTTTTTGAATTACGAGCAAAAACATAAATCTGCTGTAGCTAAGAATGCAAATACTGGAAAACCTCTAATATGCAAAACTGACTTAGCAAAGAACAAATTGAATACAAAGCTCAAAACCAAATGCAAACTCACAAATGAGACTATTTCACCACTAGTTGTTGTCTTACAAACAAGAAGCAATGCCCGAGCTAGGAGGCCTTCATTCCTCGAAGCAGTTCCAGAGCCAAACCGGCAACATAACGATACTGTAGACCAAAGATGTGAAATGAGGCTCAAGATCTTCCTTTTATAATTTCCTGTTGACTTCTCGAAACCCTAAACTCCATTCAAGACAAAACCCTAATCTTTTCCAAAGATGGCGTCCATTTCCTTCAAGCTTAATATTGACTTTTAATTAAAATCAATACTTGATAAATGCGTCCCACTTTGGCTTGTTTGACTTTGGGAAACATATAAAATATAAAATAATCATTAATGAAGGCGCCACCCTCATAAAGACCACTTTTCAAAACAAATATCAATAGACTAGGCCAAAGGGGTCAACGTCAATATAATATTAAACGTATCTTTTAATTAAATATATCAACTTATCTCTCCAATTGTGCCCCTGGGGCCAATAATGACCAAGTCAACTGACCAAACCAAGTAGGAACTCAACCATGTTGAACCCAACCGAAAAATCGCTGTAAATAGAATTTACTAAAATAGTAAATTCTTGGAAATGCTCAGGAAGCCGAAATGAACATACCATTGCGAAGCTCTGAAAACCCAGAAAGAATCCGCCATTGAATCCACTAACTCTGAGCAAGGACATCCTTAAAAATAGGAAACCCTAATTTTACCTTCCGACTAGCCTTTGGGTTTCCAGAAAAAGGCCAACCACCGGAAAGATCAGTTTGAGAAGGGGACATTACGTTTTAACTATACTCGAAGGTGTACTGTTAGTAATTTTGCATTCTTCTACAAAGTTGGATACCTCTACTGCAATTGTTGTTTTTTGCCAACCATGGACTGCATCCCACACACATAAACTATCCAACTTTCCAAAATTATTTTTCATCAATTGCTCCTCACTGAGTCATAGCTTCGAGAAAATTACAAGTTGATAGAAATACCTCATAGTCCTCCATCTACCAATGAAATAGGCCACGAAGAGAATTTGTTTCATCATCCGAACATGACTGTAACTCCAAAATTCCTTCGTCATTTGGTTCCATCGAACCTTGACTCTTCGTCCATTCTTCTCCAAAATCTGAATTTGACAAATCGAAGGAGGTTACTTCCTCATTGGCTACTTGGTTTTTCAAATCAATTATATATTTCTGACCCTTATTCTCAATGGAGATTGTATTCTTTTTCCAGTTGTGATCGGCTTTGGTTGCCACCAGCCAAACCCAACCTAACAATGCATTGTACACTTTCTTCCTTAATGAAATGATCACAAAGTTCAAAAATGTTTGAGTTCCAATAATTACCTTTTGTCCCATTAAAACTCCAAGTACCTTAATACCTTGTTGATCTGCACCCACCAATTGAAAAGTTGGTGGCCAAATGGTCGGCTTTCTGAGACTTCTCCAAGTGTCTTCTAAAAGTAAATTCACACCCGACCCACCATCAACAATTGTATTGGTGAGATTCCTTCCAAGGATCTCTATATTCACCACTGTTGGTTTCTTTGTCATGTTAAGTTTAACTATCAATAACATTGGATCAATCACTTGGTTGGTTCAGTTATTGGTTCTTCATTCTCACCAGATTGCAATTGGGTTGTAGCATGCACCATCTCATTCTCCCCCAATACAATAGCATTTTGAAGTTCAAGAATACTCTATAATAAATCTACTACTTTAACTAGTACAATAGCGTGAAGTACTTGTCGTGCAATATTTTTCTCATAATGTAATTAATTTGTTACCATACTTGCATTTGGGTGGCATCGTTCTGTGTCCATAGCATTCTCCACTTCAGTCCTTGCTTCACGAAGCCTTTCTTTTTATGTACGTGGGTCCAAGTACATAGCCTTCTTTGCTTGGGCACAAGTAATGGCCAATACTTCATTATGCCTTACATCAATCATGTTGACACTAGCCTTTTGCTTCAGACATCCGGTGTCTTCATGGCTTCCAAGTCCAAACCACTTGAACAATAATTGCACTTTGTCTTTCTTGTTCTGGCAGTCTCTCGCAAAGTGTCCCCATTCACTAAATTGTCAACATTGTATGACAAGGCATCCTTTGGGGTCATATTGTATTTGGCTTCATCCTCTTTGATTTCGATAACCAACTACAACTCCTAAGACATTATTTGATTAGCCCATGGCAACTAAAAACTTTAAAAAATCATTAATTGCTACAAACACAAGGGTTTTCCTTTTTTTAACTTTTGGTTGCATGAAATTCTTAAGCAAAAGATACACTCAAGTAGCAATCCCATTTAGCATTATTTAATATTTAGTGTTTATGGAATTTAGCGAGAAAAAAAATACCTTTATGGATAGTTTAGTTTGTAGAAGAAACATGAAAATGGGAAGATGAATGATCAATGGGTGTTGAAACACACCCCAAGGAGTTGGTGTTGATGTTCTCCATCTTCCTCTTCCCCCTCCTCTTATCTATTATTTTTCTTCTCTTTTGGTGATTGACACTTTTCACAATCTTTTTCAACCTTTTGTCATAACATCTATATGCCTTGCTTGTCATAGAATAACCAAGAAAAATACCTTCATCAAATCTAGAATCAAACTTACCCAAATGTTCTCCATCCCTCTTGATGAAGCATTTGCTTCCAAATATTTTGAGATGTCTGACTGTAGCCGGTTTTCCTTTCCACAGTTCATATGGTGTTTTGGCAATCTTTGGTTTGATTTGAGTTCTATTCAAAATGTAAATTGTTGTCTAAACCACTTCTCTCCAATGCATATCTGACAACTTTGCTTGACTTAGCATTGTTTTGGCCATTTCTTGTACAGTCTGATTCTTCCTCTCAGCTTCTCCATTTTCCTGCAGAGTTCTAGGAGTCTTCGGATCCAATGCAACTCATAGAATTCATCATACTTGTCAGAAGTGAACTCACCACCTTTGTCTGATCTCAAGCACTTGATTGTTCTTCCGGTTTCATTTTCAACCATACCCTTGAATGCTTTAAACTTTTCAAAAGCTTCTGATTTTTCTTTCAAAAAAGTAATCCAAGTCATTCTATAATAAATTATAATCATCAATAAGCATCATAAAATACCTGTCACCTTGAATGCTCTTTGTCATCATTGGTCCGCATAGATCCATATGAATCAGATCCAATGGCTTTGTTGTAGAATATTCCTTAGTAGAAAATATGGTCCTTGTCTGTTTTCCCTCATGACATGGTGTGCAA
Source organism: Sequoia sempervirens (assembly GCA_007258455.2). Lineage (NCBI taxonomy): Eukaryota > Viridiplantae > Streptophyta > Pinopsida > Cupressales > Cupressaceae > Sequoia > Sequoia sempervirens. Next base: position 31,079 of record VDFB02064562.1, read on the forward strand.
CTAGTAGATGGAGGCTTCTTGATCTTTGGCATGTCTCTTACCATTCCTTTTGAACTAATCCTCAAAAGATCATCAAAATTGATGTGTCCCAATCTTCTGTGCCAAAGCCAACTCTCTTCTCTTTGTATGGCAAAGCAACTTTGTCCATTTACCTCACTAAGATGATACACATCATTGTCAGTTCCGCTTCCTTCCGCAACTAACTCACTGGTACCAATCTTTTTGATTTCACAACCTTTAGCACTGAATGAAAGCTTATAGCCTTTATCACACATTTGACTTACACTCAGATGATTGAGCTTCAATCCTTCTACATATAAAACATCATGAGTTTTTGTCTTCCCACCATCAAGACTTAAAACACCCTTACCAGTAATCTTAGCAACTAAATTGTTACCAAGAGTTACAAATCCTCCATCAAACTTCTTGAAGTGCATGAACTTACTCTTTTTTCTAGTCATGTAGCTTGAACATCTATTGTCAATGATCCATAGATTCCTCTGGCACTCCGACTTATTTCCTTTTGTGTCCGATATAGGACTCACAAAATTGCTTCTAAAGTTTCTAGCAATATGTCCAAAATTGTTGCATTTGTAACAGATAATATTGAAATCATACAAAGGTGCAAATGCATTTCTACTAACAAAATTACTTCTTGTCGAAGTCTTTCTACAATTCATAGCCTTATGACCAAAATGATTGAACCTAGTATTGTATTCTTGTCCTCTTGAAGCTTTTCTTCCAGATCTTCTATTTTGTCTATGCACTTGGATGAAACCATCATTCTACACATTGCTTTCATTGATTTTTGCAACTTGTTCAGATTCAGAACTTCTGAAGCCATTCTCTTCTTGATTCTCAACAACTGACTTCATGGGTTGCTCAGTCTTCTTACTCTTTTGTATATCAGTAAAACCAATGCCAGTTTTGATATGCGGTAATCTCTGACTTTCTATTATCTAATCCAAGATCTTAGTGCTCTTCCCATACTTTATCTTTAGCTGTTGATTTACTTTTTCAAGATCTTTCCTTAGTGACACAATCTTAGCTTTAAGATTTTCACAATCCTTGTCTCTTTATAGCAATCTTTCAGTCAAAACTTCTTCAATCCTCTTCGCCTCTTCCACTTGAATCTTCAAATCATTCTTCCACAAGGTCTACTTCAACATCATCGTCAATTTTGGACTTCATTTCCATATCTTCTTCAGAGGTTTCCATAGCCTGAAAAGAGCCTTTTCTCCTTCATTCCCAAAAGTGGCTTGGTCATCATCATCAGATGAGTAGCCTTCCTCATTGATAAAGAAACTTTTCTGATTTTTCTGAAACTCTTTTCCTTTTGAAAATGACTTCTCATCACTACTAGATTCTTTGTATGGACACTTAGCCATGAAATGTCCTACTTCACCACAATTAAAACATTTGAAAGGTAACTTACCTTTATACTTTCTAGAACCTCTCTGTAGCTTTCTGACAAAGTTTGCTTCCTCCGAATCTGATCCATCTTCTAAGTCAGGATCATCTTGCTTCATAAATACTTTGAATGCCGCCTATTTCCTTACAAATTTGTCATTCTTAATTCTCATTTTATAGGCGGTCAAAATTCTGTGTAACTCATCCATAGTTAGGGTATTCAAACCTTTAGCTTCTTCCACAACAAAAACCTTTACATCAAACTTATGGGAAAGGGATTGGAGTACCTTTCTCACAATCATACCTTCCTTCAGTTCTTCACCAAGACCTCTGATAGAGTTGACAATCTCATCAACCCAGAGCAAGAATGTGGCAATGTTTTCTGCTTCCTTCATTTTTAGACTTTCAAATTGACCTTGATGAGTTTGAAGCTTTGCTTGTTTGAACTTGTCATCACCTTCATAGATGTTGTGTAACCTAGCCCATACTTCCTTCGCTGTCCTACAATGCATGATCTTCACAAACTCAAAGTTAGATAAACCACATAAAATAGCATTTCTTGCTTTGGCATTATTTTCACAAGCCTTCTTTCCAGCCTGATCTCTTGGAGGACTTTCAGGAATTTCATATTCATCCACAACTGATTGCCAAACCTCAAATCCTAGGGCCATCAGATATACTTCCATCCTTACTTTCCAAAAGGCATAATTGGATCCATCAAAGAGTGGTGCCTTATTTGCAGATAATCCTTCTTGAGCCACTGAGTGTGCCATCCCGAATCTACCTCAAGCTGTTAAGCTTTAACAAAGGAACTTAGCTCTAATACCAATTGAAGGGCACACAATATACTGAGGGGGGCGGAGAGGGGGTGAGGGGTGTGAATCAGTATATCAAATCTATTTAAAACTCTTTAATTCAACATGAATTACCATTAATCACTTCTTCAATCATGAATCTTAAATCATCAAAATAGCTAGTGTCAATCAAGCAAACATAGATGCACACATTCACACAATGAACACCAGATATATGTGGAAACCCGGAATGAGAAAAACCACAATGAGAAGAGTTGCTTAGAGCTACTATCAAAATCCAACCTCACAGAAATAATGAATAACTTACAATCATGAAGTAGGCACCAACCTACCGGAGACACCAATTTCGTACTGTATTTGTACTTGTAAGCACCAACCTCCTGGAGACACCAATCCCCAATACAAATATTTGAGCACCAACTCAATAGGTAAGACACCAGTCCTACTGGATTATCATTACACAGTTTACACTTGGTCTAATCTACCTTGAGACACTCTCCACAACTTATGATCTTCTAATAATGGTGCACAATGATTGGGATGCAACTCCCATTACATCACCTGAATATAACCTTCACACACCCTCGCACATTGTATGATGATTAGTCATTGAATGTATTCTAAACATAAATATGCATTCCAATACATTAACAATATTACATGTCGGCCAAGAACCTCTTAACACTATTCGTAATTAGCCAAGTCGACTAAAGTGGACCTAAATTCAAATTGATATGAAACGAGTAGTGGGTCGGTCCTAAATCAAATTTGTTTCCGCTAATAATAGATGATGTTATGCGCTTCCTTCAAAGAACTTAAACTGGACCTATTTCATCTTCACATGCTACCTCCATCTGGTGCACGCTTCCCTTCTCTAGCGCAAACACTCAAACATTAATCACAACTAGGCTGTTAGCCAATCAACACAAACAATATTCTGTTACATCTAACTTTCTTTTTGCTGAAGCTCGACCTTTGAAACTCTAGAATCTAATACAACATGAGTAACTTTACTTTAGGTCCAAACCGCAAGGCATAGCATTCAGTTGTGGTGGAATGTGAAACAAAACACTATTACAATATAATATAGTGCATGAGTAACAATCCACAAAATACTTCCACAAACACTTCCAAACTACTTCCAGCAACTGGAATAGATACAAGCACGATATTTCAAGCATACTACATGCAATCTTCTTCATTGTTCTCAAATGCTCTAACATGACATGATCATGACAGAAATACACCCTGAATTCAAAAGCTCAGACAGGACAAAAAATTACATTTAATTCTCACTGATCTATTGACATCACTCCTTTGACATCAATGACAACATATGTTCAACATAGGGTTCTTTAATTTTTTAAGGTAGGGGAAACTTGGTGGGCATTCCTTGTAGGTTTAGGTTTAGGATAGGACTTGTTTTTTGTTTTTTAAAATTTAAATCATTATTTTTTGTTGCCAGAGAAGACCAAACATCCCTAGGATGGTCAATGGGCACCTAGACACGACCCTAGGAGGGCATGATGTGGATGGTAGGTCTAAGAACTAAGGAAGGCTAGGGGAAATTTTGTCCTCATCATGTAATTGCAAGGGCATCCCCATTTCAGGAGACATGTATAAAACCTCGAATATGTGTCCCCAAGGCACACTAAAATAAATTCAATTTTTTATCTAAGTGCGATAGAATTGAGAGTGAAGGTTGTAGTTTGTCATGAATTATGGTTATCAACACATATTAAATTTAATGTTTCATAGACAACTTTGTTATGTTGATTAATTGTTGGCTTAGGTAATGTAAGTCATATAGCTGTTATAAATAGTTAGACCAGCCTTTTTGTCTTAATGAACAACCATTGGTCTTTCAAATAGCACTTTGTCTTCAAGGTAAGGGCACTTTTCTGATAACAAGTCCACATTGTATAATATTTAGTTTGTTTTATTATGTTTGTATCTTTAGTGATTTAAAGATGTGTGGGTGTGCGTGCATCCAAACATTTTTTTTATGTTTTATTCTTTTTGCAATTTTGAATATTTTTTCTTCAACCCTAAACTAGATACAGCACCAGACGGTGTGGTACTGTATCTAGATGTATCAGATCCAGCCCAAATATAGGCTCATGTATAGATCCTTTTGGATACCGAATCCACACAATATCCTAGAATACTGTATCTGTATTCATTATATGATTTGTGGATATATGTATCTATATAGGGGAGAGGAAGTATACTGTAACACTGACATAATGATCTGTTAATGTATAATGACTTGAATAGATTGAAATGACTATACCATACCTTAAAGGGTTGAATAAAGAGGAATATAGTTTCTTTTCATTAACTATACTCTCCCAAATTAAAAAGTGTCTAGGCTCCTGTTCACTGATAGTAGACACAGATCTACACAGAATTCAACATAGATCTTCTCCACAACAATTGCATCATTACGTCCAAAAATTCTGGCATTAATCTTACATTGCAATATGTAATTCCTTTACCATCTCTTTCTCAAATTTGAGGGAATATGGTTCCTTTGCCATTTCATTCTCAAGCTAAAGGATTATAGTTCCTCTGTCATCTCATTGTCAAATGTCAAGAAATGTAGTGCCATCTCAACCTCAAATGCTTCAGAGGTTATCCCTTCTAACCATTGCCTATACAAATTTCATAGAATCATGGACACTTTTATGGTTTACCCAATGGATAAATACTTTGTTTTCATCCACCGCTTAAAATGAAACTAGGCTTGATATACCAGTTTTGGCATACCCTTACCTGGCTTGATATACCAGTTTTGACATACCCTTACCTTTAAGTTTCCATTCCATTTTGTCTTGAACTTTGCTCTAAGAAGTGTTTGATATCAAAGTGACTCCTGGACTTAATGCTTCTGGAGAAGCATCACTCATTTTGGACGACTAGAATTTACTATTCATATGATAAAATGTCCTAGGATGTTGCAAAAAGTCAATTTTGTTTGTTATATTAAACTTTAATAATAGAATCAAATTTGACATCTAGTCACACCTAAAAATACTTCTCCTCATTACAAGGTTTCAGTAAAGGCCAAACTCTTAAAGGACCTGTAATGGCTTAGTCAGTGACAAGCCATAGAAATTCCTTGCCATAAGTTTCCATTGTTTGGCTTTCAAAGAAAGGAAAAAATTTATAACAGGAAACTCACATATATCTTAATAAACATAAAAACAGAACATTATCTTAATGGCCAGAAATGACCCATGGGATTGCTGTGTGCATAAAGTATCTTTCATCTGTGTCTAATTTGATAATTTGCAATAAAGGAGAAATGTGTTGGCAGGAAGAGGTCAACATTATCAACCAATACACAGAGAAGAGCTTACCAATACTGCAAGATTGTACTCTAAAGCAAGTTTCTTTAGAATTATTCCAAGGCTTATCATTAGTGAATGCCCTGCATTGCCAATGACAAAAAATTAATCCAATGTACATTGGTTTTGTTTAGAGACTACATTTTTGGGGGATATGTAAATGCAAGACTATTTTCAGTGTCATATTATATTTTAATAGGTTTCCTTGACTTTCGTTATATAAATCATGAAAGGAATAAATAACTAGATAATACAGAAAAATCAGCTAGTTTGCATAAACAGTATGAGCGAATAGCGAAGCTATATAATCACTAACAAAATCATCTTACTTAGTTCTTGACTCCACTACTGTACCAAAATCATGCTTAACAATCTCCCAGTGACTCTGGAGGAATAATGATTGAAAGTCTTCAAGATACAGATCTTTATCATTATTTAAGGAATACAGAACTTTCCTAACTTCCTTAAAGATTGGTTATAAAAAGCCTTATTCTCACATGTAGTAACAGAAGATGGAATAAACATCAAAAAATTGTTCCTAATCTTCTTTCTTCTTCCCTTCTTCATAAAGAAGGTATTTGTATAACAGCACACGTTTTGTAATCTTTGTTGTATCCTCCAGCATTCCGTCATGAAGTATCTTAAGGCAACTAATCCTGTCGAGATGACAATGAAGGACAGTAGACTTATGGAAATGTTTTCTATTTCTATACTTTCCTTTCAACTAGGGAAATACTACATTTTTGCATTCAAAATAAATATCTTCTCCCTTGTATAAAATCAATCCCAATCTTCAAAGGTCAAACATTCCTCCCTTAGTTGCAGAATCTTGACCATCTTCATCTCCAGCAATTCTTTTGTTAATAACAATGTTTCCTCATTCCACTACTTCCAGTTTCTTTATGTTCTTTAAGTGTTCAGTAAGATCGACAATCTTAGACCCACTCATTTCCAACACAGAGTTCCAAAAATACCAGGCTTATATGCCAATGGTTAGAGCTCAAAGCTTATTTGGTATATCATCTTTCTAATATCCAAGCTTCCATGCAAACGATCAGAACCTAAAGCTTCTTTGTTGTAGTGTCTTTCTTAATCTCCAAGGTCACATGCCAATGGTCAGATCCATAAGTTCTAACACCCTAAATTCAATGAAATCCTTTTAAGTTCAACCAAGAGGAATCCAACCAAAAAATGATCTAATCTTTTACTACAATCCTACCTTCACATTATTTTCATCATAGTTGAAAACTTGCCAATTGCAAGGAAATGCAAAACTGGAAAAACTCGGCAAAAAAACTCGAAATTAAAAAATTGCTTAAACTTCACTAAAAACGCATTTTTTTTGCAAAATTCAAAGATAAGATGCATCCAATGAGTCAATAAATGAGTACATATAAGAAACAAGCAATATTTGATTGATATGAAAGAAAATTGGATACAAAATGGCATCCTCATGTGGAATGTTGAGTGCTCAATGCGTTGATATGATAATAGTCTGAAACAAAATGAAAATAGCAAATTGTTTTTGTAAAACTGAAAGTAAATACTACATAAACATTAATATATTTCAGTTTTTACAAATTCACATGAATCACATCTTCCTCTTCCCATGTCTAGATCTCAGTAAGGGACCGGAAGAGGGTCTAATCGTAGGAGTCTGCTCCTGCTGTGCCTGTGGCTCCTCAACCTCCATCCTGGATGTAGATCCTCCTGCAGCTGGTGGTGGTGGCACTGGCAATGACTCCTCCTCAGGGTCATCCTCAAGGTTGTCCAATGAGAATGCAAATCCACCCTCCTCCATTGCCTGTCGCTCTAAATCATAAATCTCATCTTTAGTAAACAATGGAGGTTGCTCCCCTCGCCCTATCCAATCATTGTAGTCCATAGCATTTGTGACCCAAAAGTCGGCAAGTTTTTCACAAAAGTCGGCAAGTTTTTCACAAAAGTCGGCGAGTTTTTCACAAAAGTCGGCGAGTTTTTCACAAAGTTTTCACAAGTTTTTCACAAAGTCGGCGAGTTTTTTCCTACAAGTTCTTCTTGTTATTACTGTTTGCAAAAACTTCGAGTTTTAGTGAAGCTTCAACTATGATTTTGATATTTCACATAGGATGGAATATAGCCCAAACTTAGAATATGCATTGATCAAGACTTTGTTGTGTCCCCTTTTCAGAAATAAAGCCATAGAGAAGACCTCTAGCCTATCCCCATTTCCTGTAGGCTAAAGGATAAAAGCAAGGGAAATAATTTTTAATATTATTTTAAGTTGGGACTACTAATTTTTAATTTAAAGGGCAACTTAAATAATAATATTAAAATAAAAGTGTTTTTAACACTAATAAAATAAAAAGTATTTATTGATACTTAAAGAAATAGGAGCCATGGGCCCAATTAGAGCACTACAAAAGGAGATGCTTGGCTTCATTTGGATCATCATTTTTTGAATTCTTCCATACAATTTTCAGAATTTGAGCTTTGTGTCCAAATTTGCTTCCAAAGACGAAAATCCTTAGTTGATTTGGCAGCCTTGAAGGACGAAAACCCTCTAGGATTTTCACTATTGGATTTGGGGACAAAAAACCTCATCTCCAACATTGGCATTCCATACATGAATTGCATGTGTGCTGAGTTTGGAGCATTTGCAAATGTGTGGTTTGTGATTTGGAGGGTTTCATTGCAGATTTCAAAATTTTGGAGTTTGTTCCACCATCCATTCTTGCTAGATCTTGGATGCCACTCCTTGGGAGAAGTTGCAATCATTTTTCCATCGCTGGTTTTGAGGGTTTTGGACACATTTTGTTGCTGCTACAGTGTCATTATAGTGTAACTACAATAAAAATCAGCATTTTTGGCCAAGTTTCAATTTTACATGTTGCTGCTACAGTATCACCAAAGTGAAATTAGCAGTTTTGGGGAATAAGTCTTCATCATTAGTGCATCAACCAATATATACAGCCATAAACTTAAGTATACCAGCATTGAGGAAGCATATTCATCATCATATGTTGCACATTTCACAGATCTAATGACTACACCAGCACTTTTGGAGGTTCCCAAGAGGGTTTTGGTCTTCATTTTATTGCTGATGCAAAATTTCCAGCCATCTTTCAAGGGAGCGCCAGCATTAGGGAGTACAGATCTGACCTACTTTTCCCTGTTGAATCATTTTTCCAGCCTTTCATTGGGTGCGCCAGCATTAGGGAGTGCAGATCTGCCTACTTTTCACTGCTGAATCAATTTTCCAGTCTTCCATTGGGTGTGCCAGCCTTGGAGGAGAGATTGACTTCAGTTTGAACAAATTTCATCCACATTTATTGCTGTTTGGGGGCATTTTTGGACATTTACCAGCATTTTCAGTGGTTCATCATTCAGCTCCAGCCTTTGGGGACTTCATTGCTGCCATCTTCCATCTCTAAATGCTGTTTGCTAACATCGTCAGGTACCACCAAATCAGATCTAAGCAATTGTGGAGCATTGTGCAGCCTTGGTGGCATGTTTCTTTTCATCCCCAGCTGCCAAACTTGTTAGATATTCACCATCTGAGGTCTCTCCAGCATGTGGTAGCTGTATATTCATTGTCTTCAGACAAAACTCAAATATTACAAGTCTGAAATTGTGCATATCAGTCATTGTAAATTACAAATCAACTAAGGCATTTGAAGGTGATAATTTGGAGTTTAATTCAGATCCATTCAAGTTTAATACCCTAGGGTTCCATTCTTGTATGTTTTTGGCATTTGAAGATTGAATTCGTTCACTTTCAGTTATATCAGCATTGATATTGGTTGTATGTGAGCATTATCTAATCAAATCTGAGTGCAATTGCATATAAAAGGGTGTTAAGTTGGCTGTCCATTTCATATCAGACCTTAACAAAAAAATTCATTTGGTTTATTTATCATATATAAGTGAACTTTGCTAGTTTTGGGTGGAGATGAAGTTGTTTTCCAGCCATAGAGGGTATTGATAACAAGTTTCCACTGGTTAGTTTCATTTTGTTTTGCTGTTTCAGTTCGTAGTTTTGCATCAGAAATCAAAAAATTACATAAGAATCAGAAAATGTACAAAAATCCCTAGTTGGGGACATTACAAACTCCATGCTCCAAGTAGTGCCAAACCACTTTTCAATAACAGTTTCTTCATTAATGTTAAATATTGCTCTTGCCACCAACTCTCACCCCAATAGCAACTTTTGTAACAAGCTAGATTTCATTCCAATCACAACATAAGCATCAAATCTGCATTGAAGTCGTCCTTTCTACTAGTGCCAAAGGTGCTAAACTTTGAGGTGTGCCTTTGAACACTTGAATGCAATGTTGACCATTTGACTTTGCCTCTTGTTGAATCTCTCTAAGATTTACACAATCTAAAACCATTCTTTAGTCTCTGAAAAGTACTTGAAAGTCTATCATTCCTGCAAAGGTACGGTAGAAAGACAACAAAGAGACATGAAAGAAGGATTGAAACATGACCATGTTCAAGGAAAAGACAAAGTTTTGGTTGCAATTTTGACACAACATAATTCTTTTGTACAGATACAACACACATTGTTTGTGATGAGTATGCAACCAACATAAAGTCTTTAACTCATGTCATTGTAATGAACCACCAATTTTTTTTTTTTTTTTATTACAATAAGCAATGCAACACGCACCCGTTAAGGTTAGCACTAAAACCAAAACGATGCGGAAAGCAACTCTAACCAAGGATGTACACCAGGATCCCGATGTTGGGCAAGGTGTGAGCATATGGTCAGAGGATTTGATACAATGCAGAACTGGAAGTGAACTCTAACCAAGAATGTGTTTAGGATAGACGAGCATATGGTCAAAGGATCTCATGAGTGCAAAGCTGAAAGTAACTCTAACCAAGATGGCGCTGAGAGGTGGCAAGCATATGGTCAGAGGGTCCTTGAGCCTACTAACTGAAATTAAATAGGCGGCAAGCCAGCCTCTTCCACCTATTCAGCGGAGAATACAATAAGCAAAGAAGGAGATAAATGAGAATGTTGATAGTACTACAGTTCAACTTACAATGAAATAGAAAGTGTCTGCCAAGGACATAAGATTAGAAGTTGTCCAATGCTGCAACAATGAAATATGATCACCTCAAAGCTTAATAAGACTTTCTAATCACAAACCCCTCACCAAGATGCATTTATCTAAATCTGATATGATAGACCAGTAGCTAAAATGCAATAACCAGCAACCTAGTAATTCACTAAAATGCATGTAAAATGCTCAAACCAGCTCCGAATGACTTGAAACTGAGTGCAAATGACCCTAGGACTGATGGCGCCCATATCCCAATGAAGAAACTCACACAAGCAACCCCTATTAATTCTTGGCATGAACTCCAAGACTGCTGCAAATAGTACGGCCCTCAAGGAAGGGCGACTTGCTTGGATAAATCCCACACTTCATCAAAAAATCTGCAAATAATCACAAAGGGTCGCCCCTACCAAACACACACAATGGTGAAATGCCCAAAAGGAAAATGTTTTCATTTTTGAATATATGAAGAAAACTTACAATCAGTTATATGAACTAGCAACTCTGAAAAACTCCATTAAAATGCTCAAACTGAACTACAATGCAAGAAACCCACTACAAAATGCAAACAATCCCCAACTACAATCTAATTCTCAACTAGTTGCTATCTTTCAAGCAAGAAGATGAGCCAAGCTAGGAGGTGTGCTTTTCTCGAAGCAATTCTATTACCATTTCGGCAGCATAACTTTACTAAAGATATGAGATAACCAAATGAAGAGAAGAGATCTTTTATAAACTTTGAAGAGCATCTCTAGAAGTCTCTAGAAAGTGCCGCGAAAATCAAAAGTCAAGGCAATTCAAAGAAGCAATAATATTAACTTTTTTCTTTAAAATAATCTTCCCTTCAAGGTTGGCGTCCAATTCTCCCTTTGCATTTTTGAACCTTTGAAATATTTAAACTTTCTCCTGATGAGGCATTCACCCATAATGTCCCCTTTTTAAAACAACATAAAGTTATAATGCTAGGCCAAGGGGTTATAATATTAAAATATAACATTATAATATGAAAATAACCTTATCTCTCCATAAAAATGCCCAAAAAGCCAGAAACATCAATACCAACTGAACACCTGAAGAAGAGAACCAACTGAATGAAACCAACCTGTCCAATGCTAAAAATAGAATTTACTAAAAATAGTAAATTCATGTAAAGGGCTTCAATACCAAACGGTCTATACCACTAAGTTATCTGAAAACCCCAAAGAATCCGCAATCCAATTTCCAAACTTCAAGCAACAACCTCAAAAATAGGAAAACCCTAATTTTTCCCACCGAGTAGCCTAATGGTTCAAATAGGCCAACGGTCAACCGAATGATCGAGATTGAGAAGGGGACATTTCAATGTCCCCCAAATTGTAGCACTAAAGCATCTAAAGCAAATAAATAAATAAAATACATTCAATATTGTTATAATTATAATTATCAAAGATAATATTATAAGTATTAAAAATAACATTATAAATATCAGAATATAAATATAAATATTAGCATCCTAAATATTAGTATAATTTTAATAAACATATTTACTAAATAGGAAATATAAGTGCTTATTAGCATTACAAGGATTCCAAGTGATATGCAATATTGAGCAGTTGCTAAGTATGCTGGTTAAGTGAGAAACAAGTTCACGATCATTTAAGACAAGACACAGACATGTATTGACGTACATTCTAAGATATATTTAAATGTGATTAAGATCACCCAAAGTAGTTCCTTTTTCTAAGGCAACATGAGGTTTAATTATCTAAGGTTGACTTCATGCTGGCCGACTACGATAAGGGACAGAAGACATTAATATGTATACCAGACGCAACAATTAATAATTAAAAGAAATGCAGCAATATAACATGAATAAGAAGCGATTATGGTTTATGGAAATAAAGGATCATTTGAATGTAGAAGAAGGTTATATTAATAAACAATGATCCCTAGCAAAAGACATAGTAATTATTAATAAAGCAAATAGTAACCAGTCAGTGAGAGGAGCAATCGCTTATGCAAAAGACACGGCACTCTGGAAAGGTGCGGGTAATGCCAAAAGAGACATGAAGAACTGTGTCTTTGGGAGGCGGAGGGGGGGATCGGATCAGGTATATAAGACAAGTAATTCAAACAAGCGGGGATCGAACAAGGGATAGGAAAAAGAAGAGAATACAATCAGCCTCAGCGGTTGGTATGCATTAGTTTGATTACAATTTATAATTACATGATCATGATATCAGATTTTAATTAGTATACCTGTAGGTTCAAGTTATAGTTAGTAGAATATATCTATGTTCACGATTATACAAATAACATAATTACTTCATAAGTTTCGTGATTCATGAATTAATTTGATTGTGGTTAAATCTTCATAGATTATAGTAGGGGCTCAATGTAATGTCCCTGCTTTTAGCACTTCAATTTTCGAAGATTTGTAGCCTATTCCCAAAGCAGTGTTGCCCATGTCAAATAATTAGGGGAAGTTTCTGCCATTTGATGGGTCTCTAAAGATTCAGTAGGTTTCGCTGCTGGAGTTTTCTGGATGTTTGGATTCCGATTCCTTCGGTTTTCAGAGAGCTTCAGGTATGACTTGCAATCGCCGGCAACCTTTTCCTAACTTACCATTTTAGTAAGTTATGATGCCACATCTCTTTAGGCGTTTAGATTTTGATTGCGTGAATGGACTTTTCAGTTTCTAAAGCTTGCAATGGTGTCACATGTATTGTATCGGGAGCAACTTCTTGAACTCATTTGGTTTTAAATTTATTTTTAGAAGGAAGAAGTCCAATCACACCAGTTCCTACTAACTTCTCTGGCAGTCATTAGGTATCCATTTTTGGCTTAAGGTGTTCATTTTGGAGGAATAAGTATTTTAAAGACAATAATGTTTTATTTTATAAAATAACCCCTTGTCCTAGTATTATGACTTTAAGTTGTTTTAAAGAAGGGGACCTTGAGGGGTATTTTTCAAGAAGAAATATTTCATATTTCTAAATAAATTACTCTGAGAAATTGATGCTTAACTTAAAGAGAAAATATTTTATTTAAAATGTTTTATCTCAAATGCCAGTTAAAGCACACTCCTGAGTGAACAAAGTCAAATTGGAATTGAAAGACTTTCTAGGTGCCATTCAGAGACTGTCAAGTCTATAAAGAAGTCATCTCTCTTTTTCTCATCTTATATTTTGAATATTGTTAAGCTGCCGAAATGGTGTTGGAATTGCTTCGAGGAATGAATGCCTCCTAGCCTTGGCTTGACTTCGTGCTTGAGAGATAGCATCTAGTGGAGAGGTTTGCTTGTTGTTGAGTGGATTTTGTAGTGAGGATTGCATTGTAGCTTTGTTTTGTCATTTGAAGTTCAGTTTATTGCATATTCTATCATTTCTGGAGTTGCTGATTGTTATATCAGACTTGTAGTTTCAATCATAGTTTTCAAAGTAAAAATCATTTCATTCTGGGTATTGCGTTTTTTCATCTAACTACCTTCTATGAGCAAATTTGCAGATTTTTTGATGGAGATTCTGATTTTTCCAAGGCAAATCGCCCTTCCTTGAGGGCCGTACCATTTGGTACCTTCTTGGAATTCGTGCAAAAAGATTGAGGGTCTTTGGTGGGGTTTCAATGTTCAAACTTGGTCGCCATCTTCATTAGGGTATATTGCATTCGGTTTCACATCAATCGGGTGAGTTGTGAGAGAGAAGTGCATTTTAGTGAGGTATTAGGTTGCTGGTTATGCATTTTAAGTGCAGGTCTATCACAAATCAGAACATTGAGATTGGTCTTTGAGTGGAGTTTTTGGTCTTGGTACTGTTATTAAGCAAGGGAGAGTCTTCTATTTTGTTGCAGCACCATTTAGCTCTCATCTTATGCTCTTGGCAAGCATTCTTCATTATATTGTAAGTTGAACAGTAGTACTGTCAGCGTTTCTTCTAAACTTGTTCTTCATGCTTTGTAATACCCACTGAATAAGTGGAAGAGGCTGGCTTGCCGCCTATTTACATTTGAATTGCATTATAGTACTTAGCATCTCCGCCATATGGTAGCTCCATTCCCACTCCGGGTTTGAAAGCACATTCTTGGTGTTGAGTTTACTTTCAGCACTTATAGTTGGTAGAGATCCTCTGACCATATGTTCGTCCATTCAAGTAATATTCTTGTTAGAGCATTTTGGTTGCAGTTTGAATTAATGTACTGATGATCTCTTCAGCCATATGACAGCCTCTCTTGTTGGGAGATTGAGTGCGATTCTTGGCAACGAAGTTAATTGTAACTGCTGGTTTGATTGAACTAACCCTAACGGGTGCTTTTGCATTGTTGTGTACTTGGCAAAATTTGAAAAAATTGGTTTACATATTTACTAAGTACTTAATAGTTCATGCATTAGTCTACCTTTATTTTGTGATAATATACTCATCATGTTTTAAGGATATATTCATTAGTATAAATTTAATTAGTCTAATGTGCACATTGTTTTTCCACAATGGGAGAAGGGAGAGTTGCCAAGGGATTACAGCGAGCGGGCCTCTTCTAGGTAAGCCAGTCGGGCAGGGGACAAGATGTGCCCACGAAGGGCCAAGGGGGTACGGCCTTCATTGCGAAGGGTATTGCCCTTGGGGCCTAGGGGAGTTGGCTACCTGGACACCTTTCACAATCTTGCTTCCCTTATCGTGGAATAACAATACAAAGGAGTCAAACACGAAGGAGTGGAAGAAGGTGGAAGGACGGGGGACCCCCATTAGGCCACCTCATATGAATGGCATGCGCCACATGAGGTCGAGGAGGTTAAGACACCCCTTCCGACCATCCTCTTCCGTGTCTCCCTCATGATTGAGCATCCTCAAAATGGAGTCATAATCAGTTTAGCAAATTTACTAGAGTTACTAATGATGCTACCCTAATTGTTAAGTTATTATTGTAATTGAATTCTGACTTGTTTGCAGTGATTAAATCAAGCCAAGGTACTCTCTAAATCCTCCATTTGTTTGGAAACTGATAATTTAGAATAAAACCAATAATATTCCTATTAGGGACATTACAACTCAGTCCCTACATGCTCTTCTTTTCAACACACCAGCAAAACAGCAAATTTTCCACTTGCATTAATAAGCCTCTTGGCTTGAGAAGCACTAGCCATGGAAATCTAAGACCTTCCAATATGTGAATTCAAGACGAAGTCTTTGTCATTTAAATGGAGTCTATACTGATTTTGCCTCTTTAAATAGACTGCATCTCTCCTATAGAGGTGCAGACTCCCAAAAGTGACACCACAAACATCTAGAGGTATACATTATTAGCATGTTAATTTGTCTCTTTTGAGACAACTCAAACTAGAATAGTATAAGGTAAAATCTCTCTTCAAATTGTAAGGGGAAGTGCCCTAAGATCTAAACTACCCTGGACACTAAGCTATAGAAGAACTATACAGCTATTCACACTATACATTGTTTCTCCTACAAGGTTTTGCATAAATGAAAACACTATCTACCTATCCTTTTGTCTTAGTAAGAGCACAAAATTGGTAACAGATCTCGTCTCAGAAGTTAGATTTATGATTTTGAATGAAATCAACTAATCTAAACACACAAACAAAAACACCTTCTAACTGGCTAAAGCATAGACCAACAATCTAATGAATACAAGATTTCAAAGGGAATAACAACTTGAACAAAGAACAACATACAATTCCATAAACTAATGTAAGAAATGAATAAATAAAATCTAACCAAAACAACCTTAAAATAGGCCCTCAGCTCTCTGTCTAGAAACTGAAACTCTAGAAGTAGCAACTACTATAAATAGCCACAACAAAAAAATAGTAAATTAATGTATGAGTTTCCATGCAATTCTGAAGAAACTTTTCACTCTGAAATTTGTTAGATTCTTTCAAGAACTCCAAAACCTTAACTGCCAGGCCATTGACAACTTCACCAAATAATCTTGGTGACTTGAATTTGGTGTCCTTCGCAGAAACAAGGCAAATATAGTGATCTAAACCCTCTGTCCCATAGTGGAAGATTCTATTCCAATAAAATTGAAAACCATTACCTAGGGTTTTTGAAAAGACTGAAAAACTGAAGATGAAACCTTGGAATGATGGTATGACAAAAACCCTCAAATCCACATCACAAACTAGGAACCTTGTGACTAGAAAAACATATTCAAATATTTTTTCGTTGTCGATTAAACAACTAATCAAAGACCCTTATATATTGACCACAAATCAAACCATCCACATGGAACCCTAATGGCATCATAAATTGGTGGAAACTTTAAAAAAATAGCTACAAAAACCCTGCATTTCATGTCAAAACCCTAGGCAGCTGAAGAAGTTTAGGAGCCACAAACCCCAGGTCTGAAATTCAGGAAACCTCTGGAGCAACAGTAAGAACTCTAAAATTGGATGTTTTCAAAACCCTTGGAAGGAACCAAACTGATATGATCTAGAAAGGAGGCTGCACAATCTAGGAGGTACTAAAACAAGTCTGAAACCGATGAAGGAAAGCAGATCAGAGATATGTCATCTTTTTTTAAGGACTGAGCCACTCAAAACCAGTCATAAGAAACCCAGGTGCTTCATTCAGTCATCCATATAACTTAAACTCACCTTATTCTTCTCTAAAGCGTCCTTTATGCCACATTTGTCATTCAAAACTGATCTTTTGTCTCCCATGTGCCTATTTTCCCACTCTTGACATCTAACTTTCATCCAAGCACCTTTTCTGGTGATGCTTTCACACTTTAAAGATCTTGTCATACACGTAGCTGCCCCAAACAGTCACTTATGTCACCTAAAAGATGACTTAGATGCCTCTTTCCTTCAACCCTATCGCTCAGTTACTAAAACACATGCATCAGGTGGACTTTTAAGGTTCATTTGTCACTTGAAAAGACTCTAGGTGCACTTTTTCAGCGTATTTGTCTCTTAACATGTCTGACTGTTCCAGGCACCTATTGACCATGAGTTTGTCACATAAAACATCAACTCACTTGCCCAGGTGCACCCTAGCTCCATCCTTGACACTTTAAGGAACGAAAAAACAGAAGCCAAGTTCTTATTATCTACAGACTTGCCATTAAAAACCATGATCACTGCCTAGGTGCTCATATTGGCCATCTATGCCTTTTCCATGTGTTTGTCACTTAAACTACATCATAAACAGTCAAGTATGCCATTTCATCTTTTCAACCACTTAAAAGACCTGTTGGGTGCTTATTTCAGCTGCTTCTGTCAGTAACCAAAATGTTAGGCGCCCCTGCAAGATAAATTTGTCACTTAAACTCTTGTCCTTCACTACCTAGGCACCTATCTTTGTCATCTCCATCACTTGAAACCGATCCCATTCATCATAGGTGCACATTTCTGCCAGTCGTGTCATTTAAAAGTCTGTTCTAATTGCTAATCACTGGCCAGCCATGCCACAGTCTCTTTAGTCACTAAAAATATGTCATCATACATCTCCATGACTGCTAGGCACCTCCCTTTGTTATGTTTCCATCTAATCTTCAATCATGTGCCTTGTAATGTCCCCTTCTCAAACCTCGACATTTTCAAGTGACATTGGCCTTTCTTTGGGATCCCGGGGAGGATGAATTAGGGTTTTCTAATTTTGAGGGAGGTCTTTGCTCGAGAGATGGTGGATTCAATGGCGGATTCCTTCTGGGTTTTCAGAGGGCTTCGCAATGGTATGTTCATCTCGGCAATCAGAGCACTTTTTGGAATTTACTATTTTTAGTAAATTCTATTTTTGGCAGCTTTCCAGATGAGTTCAGCTCGGTTGACTTCCTGTTTCAGTTGGGTCAGATGTCTTGCTCAGTTTTGGCTTCAGGGCACTTTCAGAAGGATAAGTTAAGTCATTTAATTAAAAGGGTCATGTTTAAATGTTATATTTTAATATTGACCCCTTGGCTTAGACTTAATGACTTAATGTTGTTTTTAAAAGTGGGTCCTTGAGGGTGGCGCCCTCATTAAGAGATGATTTAATTATTCCCTAAGTCAAAGCAAGGTTATGAGGGGCGCATATTTCAAAGTATGATATTTAATTAAAATGTCAAATCTTAAGCCTTGAAGAGAAAGTACGCCTTCTTGAGGAGATCAGGGGTTTTGACCTAAAAGCTGATTTTAGGGTTTCGTGAAGTCAAACGAAACTTATAAAAAGGAGTCTTGTGCATCATTTTGGGGATCTTTTGACGACTATACTGTTATGCTGCCGGATTGGCTCTGGGACTGCTTCGAGGAATGAAGCCTCCTAGCAGGGCATCACTTCGTGTTTGCAAGACAACATCTAGTGGTGAATTCAGTCTATTTGTGAGTGCATTTTAGTTCATACTTCTTGTGTTCAATTTTGCATTGTTAAATCTGTTTTAGCATATTAGTGTTTCAGCCATTTAGCATCATTTAATACAGCAGATCTACGTTTTTCATTGTAAGTCAAAAAATACAAAAAAAGGCATTCTGGGTATTGCATTTATATCATTGTTTAGGAGGGGCGATTCTTTGTCCCAAATATCAGATTTTATTGTGGTGTATGTAATTTTTAAAGCCAAGTCGAATTTCTGCACTAGGCCGTACCATTTACTTGCATAGAAATTCGTGCATTAATATTTGGGAATAGTTGATCTGTTTTTAGAGTCCTTGTTTAGTCGCCATCATTGTTAGGGCATTTTGCATCCTGTTTCGTGTTAATCGGATGAGATTTGTGGAAGTTATGAACATGTGAATGATTTCAAAGGTTGCTGGTTATTCATTCAAAATACAGATTTGTAACAAAATCAGATTTACAAGTTGATCTTAGAAGTTGTATTGTGGGCATTCCCTTTCATGCTAAGAAGTTCTTTGTGATGTAACGCTGAGCTCTCAATATTCTAAACTATTGGCAGACGGTTGATTATTATTCTTGTAAACTGACAGTAGTACTGGCAGTCTCTATCATTGTGACTCAATTCTGATTTGTAACGCTTATTTCATTAAAGTTGTTGTAATAAATCTATCTCCGCCCTATGGTAGCTACTCCCCATTCTGGGTGAGCAAGCACATTCTGGGTGTTGAGGAGTTTTCAGCTTTCAGCATTTAATTCAAGCTTTGCTTTCTGTAATCACTCCGTCATATGGTCGCCCCTCACTCCGCCTTGGATTGGGTAGCACATACTTGACGTTGAGTTCCTTTCTGTACGTAGAATAGAAGATCCTCTGACCAATGCTCGCCATCATCGGCGCCATTCTGGTTAGAGTTGCTTTCTTGCACGTTTTGGATTTCTCCTCTAACCTTAACGGGTGCACTGCTTTGTAATTGTAAATTAACTAAAAATTGAGGAATATTTCATGCCGTTCATGTTTGTCATGTCATTTGACTGTCCTTTACTGTTCCCTAGACACTTCTAGCTTCTCTTACTCTTCATCACTCAAGACCAATCTCTTTCCATAGTACCTGCTCACAAATGGTGAATGCATCATAAGAAAACATACAACACACGTTTGTAGTCATGATATTGAACTTATATATGTGACAACTTGACTAACATACACAACAGAACAAACATAAAGGGTCTAAACATTAAAAGTTTTGTAGGGATGCACATTGCAACACACATCAACAAGCACTTCATCCTTAAACTTTGGATTGAGCCCAAGGTCAACTTGCATTACTTTGTGACTAAGATGTCAACCCATTGTTTCAGTCATCCTAAGGATTATGGATGAAGATGCCTCATGGTCTTCATCCCAAGCTTGCCAATTAGCTTCCAAAAAGTCTGGTTTTCTTGTGAGAATGTATCAAACAATGCATCTATCTTCTTGCCCTCGACTTAAATCTTCATGCGGAACAACCTAGAGAGTTCCTCTTCATCTTGAGAACCATCATCCACTACACACACTCTCTTATGCATTGTGGCACAGGAATATCTCTCGTCCACCTCAGAGCTGCAATCAATCTCCTTGCATTTGTTCACATAGGTGGCATTCTTGTCACTGTTCTTCTTCCATGAAGGTGCTAAGTGGGGATGCAACTTCCAACATTTTTCAGCTTAATGCCCATTTTTGTCATAGTGAGAACAATTAAAATTTCCCCATATTTTGTGCTTATCTTTGGTATTGATTGTGGTAGTGGCATTCTTCTTGTTCTTTCCTTTATTCTTGCCAGCATTCTTATCCCTACCTTGCTGCTTTTGCTTGTATTGTTTCTCTTCTTGTCTAGTTCTAGGTAATGTGCTTGGGCACATGTCTTGTCAATATCTTGAGGTTCAGTCATTAGAACAGGAGTCTTTAGCTGTCCAAACAGTCCACCTATGTACTTCATCAGCACCTTACAGTCCATGACATCTTTCGCCAACTGAATGGCTCTCTTCCTAAACTCACTAGTGTGTCCTTTAACATTCTTTATTTGTCTTTGCCTAGAATAATGCCACTACATAACCCTTTCTACTTCATGGTAAATTGGTAAAACTGCTTATTGAGCATCCCTTTAAAATCTTCCCATTTAGAGACAAGTGGTACCTTCTGGTATTCCAAGGAATGAGCATAGCTCTCATGCCACATGAGAGCATGCCCAAATAGCTTAAGTCTTGCAAATGCAATTTGCTAATGTGGAGACAACTTGCGAAGACTAAAACTCACTTCGATTTGTGAAACCCATTGAAACACTCATCTTACCAGAAAAAGGTATATATCAATCTTGCCTTCAGCTTTGAAAAGAATCCTCCATAAGATGTTTCTCCATGTTCATACTCTGTTTTATCATGTTCTCATTCTTCATCATCTGTTTTTGCGTTCTTCATCATCTGTTTTTGTGATACCTAATTTCTCCACCAAAGCAAGTATGATGCTCTCCAACATTGTTGGATATTCTTACAACATCATCCTCTAACCTCCTGAACCCAACTTTTCCATCAACCTCTTCCCTTGCCATTGACCTAGCTGTCCTTGTCTGCTCTCTAGAGCTAATTTTGAGCCCATAAGGGAATAAATCACCACTTCCAGTTGACTTTGTGAATGGCATAACCTTTCAATTTTTCAAACACTTCAAACAAGGATGCACAACCTACTCTAATACCACTTGATCTATAAAGTGATGGAGATACTATCCTAACACTCATCAGCTTACAAATTCTTTGCTTGTCAACCCAAAAAAACCTTCACAAAACTATATTTCCCACTTCTAATGTATATTACTACAGCCAGACATATTCAGAACAAAAGCAACACATGTAGGAACATAAGAAAGTAAATCATGCAAATGAAGCACAACCACAAATTGAGACAACAAAATTACCCTAGAAAACCCTGGAAAGGAAAAAATCCAGCAAGAATTAGTATTTTGCTCCTCATTCCAATATCCATAGTCCAATTACAGACGTTGCAATGCCTATAGGGAAAATTAGAGCCTTGACAATGTATAGAAACAACTCTTGCAGCTGCAATATGCCTATGCAACTTGAAAACCCATGTTATAACACATACTACTACAAAAATGAACATATTATGAAAGTTGTCAAGAGAGCCAACCCCTCAAACATGCTCTAAAATACATATCTTTCTCATGTACTCCCAAGGTGCGATATGGAAGATCAAACATCAAAAATGCAAATTGAAATGCCAAAACCCTTCATATTCCACTCTCTATCAGCATAGTGGTGATTTTATCACTTCCACCATGAGGTGATTTTGAAATTGTCACAATCAAGGAAAATTCGCTACTTTTGCCAAGGGATGAATTCACAATAGCCACAATTGAAACAATTTCACTACCTGTGGAAACAAACAATCTCATCATTTTAGGTTTTCTACTAAGTTTGAACACCTGCATTTTTGTTCAAAGTCAGTCTTGCAATGCTCTAGATTATTACAAACATGCTTCTCGCAAAAATACAAATTTTCTAATGACAAAACCATTTGAATGCATGTCTCCAAGGTTTTTAGGCATCTTCTCAACTAAAAGTGGCAACTTTGACTCCATGGTCTAGTAACTTTTGTTAGTGTCTTTTTGTAGCTGCGGGAGGTATTTCCCAAAGAATTATTACTCAAGGCAAATCGGCCTATTAATCATAAAACAAATATTGAAATTTCTAGGTCGGCTCTAGAGGAGATAGTCGCCTAGATCAGTATATATAAGAGAGAGTCTCTCCACATTTAATTCATTCATCCATCTCAATTCGATTTCCTATCACTTCAGGGAGCAGATTCGCACTCAAGGAGCAGATTCGCATTCAAGAAGAAGAGTTTTATTCTTTGTGACTAAGAATTTTGCACTATCTTCAAGTGCTGGTCTATTGTATGATATTCGGCCTTTCTAGGGCCTGATTCTGAATGCTACTTCTGTACTACTATTTTTGATTTATAAGAGAATAATTTGCTGCTGGGTTTTTCCCTTGTGTAGAAGGGTTTTCCCAGGATAAATTGTTGTGTTGTCTACTCTGTGTTGTGTTTTTCTGCTTATTGTTCATTTCTGATCTAAAAAATAACATGGTATCAGAGCCAAGTTCAGGAATATCCGATCAAATTTGACTAAGCATTTTTTTTTCATTGAATATCATTCCCATTCCAAGCAGATCTGAAGCAGACTTTAGATGCAGATTTAAAGTGAATGTTTGAGCAAATTAAAGGAGAATTAATGCATACATAGGAGCAGATCTAAAGGAGAGATAAGAGCAGACCTGAAGAGGATTTAAGTGCAGCATTTAAGGAGATTTTGTGAAGCAAAGATAGCAGATTCAAAGGTGATTCGTAGTAGAATTATTGCAGACCTAAGGGCAGACCTTGAAGGAAAACTATTGCAGACCTAAGGGCAGACCTAAGCGCAGAGCTTGAAGATAAATTATTGCAAACTATGAGCAAACTTTGAAGGTGAATTTGTGCAGATCTAAGAGCAGAAATCGTAGCAGACTTATGAGTAAAAATCAGATATTTGGAGGAGCAAATCTTCAGCACAAAAGAGTAGAGTTATAAGCAGAAATCAGTCATATATCTTGAGCAGACTTAATGCAGATTTCTATTGAAGATAAAGTTCAGATTTGAAAGTATTTATTGCAGATCTGAGTGTAGGTTATGTGAGTAGAAATTCAAAGCATATTTGTGTAGTAAGCAAATTTTGTTGAAGACCTTGAAGGGATCTAGGGCAGATCCAACACCCGTATTTTATACATAATTACTGTTGCTTTTGAATTTCAGTAGAAGACAATTCTTTAGGGAAGTTACTTAGGAAAAAAAAAGATGGTGACCGCTGTCAAGGTAGAAGATAGGTTTGATGGAGCTTTGTTGGCGTTTAAATTAGCACCTGCGGA
>VDFB02064563.1:0-28573 GCA_007258455.2 Sequoia sempervirens
GAGCAACCATTGACATATCTTCAGACTTCAACAACAAGGGTTTGGTGATTTTATGACATTGCACATGTTATTTTCTCATCATTCCTTCTTTATTTTATTTCATTATCAAGGGTTTGATTACCAAAGTGGGGTTTGACCAAGACAAACCCCTATACTCTAACCCTTAACCCTTTTTCCCCTCTTTGCATGTGTGTTTACAAGCCTTGTAGGCATATTTTTCAAAGAGAAAGGTGTCAAAAAGGTGTTTCAAAGTCATCCAAGTCAAACAAAGACCTAATTGAAGCTTAGAGACATCTTTCAGCCTATTTTCTATAGATTTAGATCTGGCAACTTGACAAGCAAAAAAGTACAGACCAAGACCCATAGAATTGACCTTTGACTTTTCAAAGTTTTGTAGGTGGACTGATTCACCATCTATGGTGAATGAGTCCCACTACTAGGCTAGAAAAAGAGTTTTCTAAATTTTTGTGTTCCTGACATCCCAAAACTTGTTCGGACAGATTTTACCGGAAACAAGACTAATTCGCCATTTGTGGCGAATGAGTCCCAGTGGGCTTCAATAGTGAATTCTATAGCATTCTAGAATCTTCCCAAATCTGCTTTTAGTTTCCAGGTGCAACCCGATCAGTTTATTAAGTTTTGTTTCAATTTGTTTATGTTTCTAGTTCATGTTTGCATACAACACTATGCTTTCAAACACTTTGCATTTCTTAGTTTTTCATACGTAATCAATAGTTTTTATCAATTATTTGCATTTAGTTTATCTCATTTAGATTAATCTTTGAATGTTTACATTGTATTTTGGCCCAATCATTATCCTTTTAGGTGAAAAACCCTAGAAGGACTATAAAGCATTTGGGTGCCAAAATCTTTGTTTACATTTTGGTGAACCTAACTTTCGAGAATTTTACTTATGATTTCAAGTGCATCCTAGGGCTAGTTTGCATCAACATTGCATTAGGTTTTGCATTGTTTTTCATCCAAGGGTTTTCAAAATTGCATTAGTGAAAAGATCATATAGCTTTCATTTTTGCATCTTCAATCATTTAAAAACACTAAAATTTTGCATTTGCATTCTAGTTCTGCATCATATATAATCTGAAACACATTAAATTGCATTTAAAATTTCTAAAAAATTTCTAAAAAATTCATCCCTGGACTCATTCGCCACCCTAGGCAAATTAGTCTGTTGCACATTTTGCACAGTAATTTTTGTTACTTTCAGCACATTTTCTGCATTTCTATTTTCTATTATTGCATCTCTGTTCCAGTTTCTAGAATTTTTGTTATTAACATTTTATTGCTCCTAGTTTGCATTTCATTTGCATTTACCCTGCCTTTATTAGCCCTTGTATGATTTTTTAGTGCCCTATTGATAATACTTTAGTGAGAAATTCTCGACTCATGGCATCCTGCAATAACACATTCATTGTGGACCTTGGGTTGTATCGAGCTACTACTCCTAGTGTTGACAATAGTGCATTAGGCATGGACCCTACCTTTAGCAATACTTTTCCTTCCAATAACATGCAAGTTGACACACAAAACGATCACATTCCGCAAGACAAAATCATTAACATTCATAAGGATTTAGCACATTTACAACAAAACATGTGTCTTGAAAACATTTCAACCACTGCAATTCCTACTATAGACAACATCCATTGTCTCCTTGAATGTAACGAAGGATTAGATGTTATGAAACAAATTGTTGAGATATACCATAAACACATTTCTTCCACCTCTAGTACATCTCAACCAACAAACATTGTGGTTAGTCAAGGCGGACTTAACACTCCTCCTCCTTCCACAATAGCATCTATACCTACCTATACCACTCCCCAAGTCACAACCACAATGCAACAAATTAGCAATGTGATACCTTACTTCAGTATTCCTGCTAGCATGAACCTAATTCTTATGTGGCATCGAATGTTGTATCCTCTTCCACCATACCATCCATTAGCACTCCATTCACTTGCCCTACCACTACATACACTCCATCACCACTTTCCCTTCCACCTCATACCACTTATCCTGACCCCCTCACCATGCAACTTTTCCAAACCATTTCCTATATGCAACAAATATCCACTATAAGCCAAAGTAAAAATGTTCCACCCACATATTATGTTTGTGGCAAACCCTTATCTTTGGAAATATTAAGAACATTGATGCCACAAGGAATTGAGATACCTAGCTTTGAGAAGTGCGGAGGGAAGGGTGACCCTACTAATCATGTTAATGATTACACAGCCTTATGCAGTGACTTTGTTCTTGACAATACACTGTTGGCCAAACTGTTTCCTAGAACCTTAAAGGACACCGCCTTGGAGTGGTTTTCATCCTTACCAAACAATTCAATTTGTTCATTCAATGAACTAGTTGATGCATTTATAAATCATTTTCAAGTACACATGAAGTCCTCCCAAAAATAAATTGGCTAATCTAATGAGATGTAAACAAAATATGGATGAAAAAGTAACCGACTTCATCTTACCCTATAGTCACTTTATGCCAAAATTAAGGTCAAGATTCCTTATCCCCATCTCCAAAAGATGTTCATTGAAAATTTACAAATTCACATCCAAGATAAATTAACCATGATGAAATTTCCTTCTTTCATGCATCTATGTACAGCCCTTTGTGACTATCACAATTTGGTTAGTAGTTGTGATGCCAAGTCCACTCCTAGCCGAGCTAAAAAATTTGAACATGTCAACACAACCAATTCATAGCCCTTTAGAAAACCAAACAAAGGATTTTTACAATTCAACCCCCCTCCTCAACAACCCCCTCAACCTATCAACAACCAAGTAACAGCTATCAAAGTTGTGATACCTTATAGTTATGGAGACCCAAATAGACAGTTTACACCTTTAGCAGATACTCTTCATCACAAAATGTCCCAACTACTGTAGAAACAGATGATTACTTTACCTACTGTTAAACCACTAGATCCAACTAATCCTTTGCCTCCAACCTTTCAACCCAATGCTTATTGCCATTACCATAGACAAAATGGACATGATACAAAACAGTGTAAGCGTCTTAAACACCTAGTGCAAGACCTCATTGATTATGTCTATCTATTTGTTTCAAATGTTAAAAGTAGTAAGTTTGTTGCCCCACCCAATCAAAATTTGAAAATTTTTACAAATCTAATGCCCAAGCATGATGTGTCATTTTTCAAAGCCAGTGAAACTCAAAACAATGATGTGATGAATGTTCATAAAGTTATTGAACATCCTGATCCTATTCCACATACCACTTCTATTAAGCTTATGCATGATATGGTAGGTGCAATAGACGTTATCCCTCATCAGGTCCAAACTAAGAAATCTCTTTATATTACTTTTTCTTCTAAATACATACTCAAAAATCTCCCCGATGGTCCTCTTTACATAGTTGGCCGCATTTATGATAAGCCCACTAATGGGATACTCATAGATCTCCCACCTGTGGCGAGAAAATTATCATGAAAGACTTCTTAGTACTACATGATCTTTATCAAGATGATTATGAAAAACCAACAGCATGGATCAAGACACACAATGGTTTTGTGTGCCCTATGCTAGGATCAATCATCCTTCCATTATAGATAGGACCTAAGATAGTGGATGTAACATTCTCTATCATTCCACAATCGGATCAATTTCGTCTATGGCTAGGCCATCCATGGCTTCACTCGATGAAAGTTGTTCCTTCAGTCATACACAAATGTTTAAATTTTCTGAATGACAATGACATATTCACTGTTAACCATAGTGTCTTTAACCTTTTGTCTTCTAAAGGAAATTTCTCCTTAGAAGCCTTTTGGCCTGAGCCCATGGAACCCATCACACCCCACAAAGACTTCTTTTCATTGCCTATCAAAAATTCAAAGCCAAACGAATAGTGAAATTGTCTCTTCACAACATATCCCCATCCACTTCCAACACTCCCATCCTAGATGAAACAATGCTTCAACCTGAAGCTGAACAAACAATTCAAGATCAACCAACAATAAACACTTCACCTTCATCATCCAAATGACGAAGAGATAATGAAACCAACCCCGTCATGCCCCCTCGCATAAAACAAGTTTATAAAGTAAAAGAGAAAGTGATTGACCCACCTCCTACGGTTCCTTTTGCTCCTCCCCTTAGGGATGAAAAGGAGCCTATGATGGATCAACCCACTCTTACACCAACACAACTTCAAAATAGAATCAAATGAAACTGAGGTGCTAGGGAGCATAGGCGTCAACGTCATCTCCTTGCTCGTCAATTACAAACTGAAGACAACAAAGAAAATCAACCCTCCTCCCTAATCAAAAAAAAATGATCTAATACAACAACCACAACTCATAATCCACCTATCATTGGACATTACCATCCATCCTCCTGTCCTGATCAATCTGGATGACAATGATGAGATCACTAAAATAGATGAAGATGCATAATGATTTGAAAACATTGTTTTCCTCTTCCATGAGCTTAAATGACAACCTCCCCTACAAAAAAAGTATAGAACCCAGTACTTCCCTAGTTCAGCACTTGCACTTTGTCCTTTAGCTAGTGAACTTCCCTGTGATATCTTAAACATGATTGGGAGGTGGATGACTTACTCATCAGCTTCTGATCTCTTTCATTTTCCTTAATACTAGTCTTTACATTTCCCTTTCTTTTCTTTTCTTTTTATGTTTGCACATGTGCATATTTTGTCTCTATAACATGATGCTTGATGTTCTCTCTCTCTCTAGTGCAATTTCTTCTATTTGTACCTTCATTCTTCTATATGTCATACATTTCCCTTCACTTTTTCTCCTCTTTTTTGAACACTTTTTTTTGTTTTCCTTTTAGGATGACGCAAAGTGTTAAGACTTCCCATGTCTCTTCCATGTTGACCTAAAAGGTCTTTGTCTTTTTTTTTTTTTTCTTTTTTTCTTTTTTGGTTTCTTTTGTGTTTTCCTTTTAGGGATGATGCAAAGTGTTGATATGCCCTATGTATCTTCCATGTTGACCCAAAAGGTCCTTTTATTTTCCTTTTCACTTTTGTTTTGTGTTTTCCTTTTGGGGATGACGCAAAGCATTGAGATGCCCTATGTCTCTTCCATGTTGACCCAACAAGTCTTTCTTTTTTTCCTTTTATCTTTTGTTTTGTGTTTTCCTTTTGGGGATGATTCAAAGTGTTGAGACATCCTATGTCTCTTCCATGTTGCCCCAAAACAATTTTTTCTTTTGTTTTCGCTCTCTTTGTGTCATTCCAGTTCTATGTGTATTTGGGGAATGATGATAGTTCTAAGCTCTTTAATCAAAACATTGCAGTAATAAACATACTGACCCAAAATCCATAGATCCCTTATGTGTTTGGTGTGTTCCTTTTTGGGGGAAACCCCTCTTTTCTTTTGTTCCTTTTTCATTTGCATGACAGCTTTACTTGAAAACATATGACTTGGCATAGGGGCTTTCCAAGTTGTCTCTCATGTCTTCTTTCTTGTTTGCATTTTTCATTTGCTACTTTAAAGTAATTGCTCATGGAACAATGTGTAGCAATTCCTTTAAAGTGAGGGCATACATTGGCATTATTCATTTTCATGCTTTTTCTTTTTCTTGGTTCTTAGTGCAACCTTCTTGTTTCATACAATGCATTTGTCACTTTGTGGATGAAATTGGGTATAATTTCCTTCATAAGCATGATCTCTCTTAGCATATTACATTCCTCTTAAAGTGGCCTAATGTGACACACTGTATCTCCTAAGTTGTGAATATTCTATTCTTTGATTGGTCCTCTCTTGAAGACATTAGACACAATGTTCCCTAAGTTATAGACCTCGCATGAACTAAGCAAGACTCATTTGAACATCTTTTGCATGTTACATTTTGCATTTACATGGACACCATGCATAACACAGCTTGCATTCTTGTGGTGCCATCACATTTTTTCATGAGTTTTAAGCATACAAAGCTTTTCTTGTCTCATGAAGCACGAAACGAAATTTCTCTTTGTGGTTCCTTATTAAAGTTATCAGGAGGTATAACTTTAGTATGGTTGAGCAGGAAGCCCATTTCCAGGCATGACTTTTCCCCATAGCCACCTTATGGATTCCTCACCCCATGGACAACCAAAATTTTCATGGTCCTAGAGTGAGTATGCATTTTCCAAAAAATAGCCTAGATCTAATCCACAATGAGTTGGACAAACAATTGAAGCTTTCTCTTCTTTCTTTCATTCCTTTTCATCATTTTCATGTTTGTTCCTTTGTTCTTATGATTGGTTTGCCATGGGATCTTGATTCTATGGGATTGATCATCCCTCTTGATTGTTGTTGTCTCATCTTACCAAGCATTAGTGCATTCGGACCCCTCTTGATTACATGTTTGGCTACTTTAGTGTGAGTTTGAAGCAAGTTCATCCTCTCACTAAAGTGGGGGCTAACTGTGGACACAAAAAAAGTAACCATTTTACTTTTTCTTGTTTTGTCCCTCCTTGTGCTTATTTGGCTTGATTTTTCCTTGATTTAATGTTGCATGTGGCCCACACATTCACATTAGGTCTTGAATCTTTATAATTCATTAAGACTTTATGATGTCTTGTAAAGGTGTTGTGAAGTGTTGTAAGACATTTTCACACTTTTCTAGACTCTTCTCATCATAATTCACCTACATACCCCCTTTTTATCACTTACCAAGTCTTATTTTTAAGTGTTGTAAAGTATTGTAACAAACTTTCATGCTTCTCTAGACTTGTCATCACCAAATACACCTTTCTTATGCTTTATTTGGCCCCTTTATGCACTTATAGGTCTTAATTAAGTGTATTTTTAATACAAACTTGACAAACATCATTTAATACAGTATAATTTCCAACACCCATTCACATGCCTTGAGTGGGACCCATTCGCCACTAGGGGTGAATGAGTCCCTCTTGGCACAAAAATCAAAATAAACTTAAATTATTGGCAGGTTTTTATTCCTAAAGACCTAAGGTCGGCTTGTGATGTATATTTGAGAAATTAGGGCACAAGTGTGTATAAATATATGATTTTCTATTCATTTTAACCCCCATTCATTCATGCATTCAATCCATCTAAGCATTCACTCAAGCATCATAGCACCATTCAATCAAGCAATTATCAAGCACCTTGGAGTAGCCATTGACATATCTTCAGACTTCAACGACAAGGGTTTGGTGATTTTATGACATTGAATGTTATTTTTTCATCATTCCTTCTTTATCTCATTTCATTATCAAGGGTTTGATTACCAAAGTGGGGTTTGACCAAGATAAACCCCTATACTCTAACCCTTAACCCTTTTTCCCCTCTTTGCATGTGTGTTTGTAGGTCTTGTAGGCATATTTTTCAAAGAGAAAGGTGTCAAAAAGGTGTTGCAAAGTCATCAAAGTCATCCAAATCAAACAAAGACCTAATTGAAGCTTGGAGACCTCTTTCAGCCCATTTTCTACAGATTTAGATTCGACAACCCGACAAGTAGAAAAGTATAAACTAGGACCCACAGAGTTGACCTTTGACTTTTTAGATTTATCAAAGTGGAATGATTCACCATATGTGGAAAATGAGTCCCACTGCCAGGCTGGAAAAAGATTTTTTTTAAGTTTTGTCTTCCCAACATCCTGAAACCTATTCCGACAGATTTTACCAGAAATAGGACTAATTCGCCATCTATGGCGAATGAGTCCCAGTGGGCTTCAACAATGAATTTTTTAGCATTCTAGAACCTTCCCAAATCTTCTTTTAGTTTCTAGGTGCACCTCGATCAGTTACATTAAGTTTTGTTTCAATTTGTTTATATTTCTAGTTCATGTTTGCATACAACACTGTGTTTTCAAACACTTTGCATTTTTTAGTTTTGCATAAATAATCAATAATTTTTATCAGTTCTTTGCATTTATTTTATCTCATCTAGGCACATTACACCCACATCACATTAATCTTTGAATGTTTACATTGCATTTTGGCCCAATCTTTATCCTTTTAGGTGAAAAACCCTAGAAGGACTATAAAGCATTCAGGCACCAAAATCTTTGTTTACAATATCATCATTAATAGGCCCCTAAGACCCTATATTGTGCATCCCAAGGCATATTTCAATCAAAAACCTGACAAGGTCAAAAAAATAAGCTTAATTTACACAATCCATGACACTTTAGCAATCAAAATAGGCCCTAGGGGACCCTTTCACCCAACTTGGTGAATGAGTCCCATTTGGCCTATTTTCAAGGTTTTGAGTGGAAAAAATTGGGTTTTAAGTTCAAATTTAATGTATGTTGGCCTTTGGGATCTAATACACGGGATATTAGATGGATTGCCTATATAAATGAGTTTTCAAATCATTATTTCATTAATTCTACATGTTATCAAGTCAAGAATTCAAGAGTTAAGCATTCCAAGAATTCACAAGATCATCTAGAGAGCATTCAAGATCAATTTTAAGGAATTCAAGGGTAGAATTATTTATCAATTTTTGCATCAATTCAAGATCCATCATCATGTCAAGCATATCAAGCATCAAGTGTGTTATTGAGCTAGTGTTGTGATTTAGCATTGAAGATCCAAGATCAAGCATTGTTCTACTCCTATTATCAAGATCAAGATCTACATCCTTCATGGCCATTTCATGTTGACTTGTAGATTTACAAGACATCATTTACAAGGCATCATTCAAGGTATTATTTTCCATGATTCATGCTCTTTTTTTCATGTTTCATGCCTTCATTTCATTGTCTCATAATTTGGTTTAATTACCTACAAGGGGTTTGACCAAGGCAAACCCCTATTCCCTAACAATCAACACTTTCTCTCTCTCTCTGTGTAATCGTAGATCTAGGTGCTTTGAAGACTCGAAGGAACATTGAATATTAGGTTACAAGCTTGCAGAAAGTTGTTGGATTTGTCTCCCCATTTGAAAGGTCATAATCTTCACCAAAAAGTCACCTATAGCCCTAAAATCAGAGTTTCAGATCTAGAAACAAAGAGGAACAGAAAGAGTAGACATTGAAGACCATATTCATACTTTGAAATTCTAGAAAGCCCTAACTGAACTCATTCACCCAGATTGGCGAATGAATCCTAGTTTAGGTCAATTTTGAGATTTTTGCAATTTCGGATACCCGTTTTCCAGAAACCTATTCTTGTGTAAAAACCCTAATCTAGGACTGATTCGCCCAAAATGGAAAATGAGTCCTAGTAGGCCAAAATTTTAGGTTATTTAGCATTTTAGGCCTCTATTCAAGCTCTCTTAGATTTCCAGGTACTCCTTTATACTTTTCCAATTTGTTGTTCTAATTTATTTGTATTTATAAGTTCATTTAGTGAAGTTCCTTGCATCATTGAGTTCAATCATTACATCTTGCATTGAATTTATCTTTCCAAGTTCTTACTTGGTGGTGAACCCCCTCATTAGATTACAATCAACCCCTAGGACAACCCTATTGCAAGATCTCTTTCTCCCATTCTCATCATTTTATTGAGATCTCCAGGGCATCCTTGAATTTGGAGTATAGAAAGCTTGTTGCCATAGGTCCTAAACCCTAGTGGAGACAATTTTCTATGTTACAAAACTCAAAAATAAAAAGGAGAAATATTTAAAATCAATAGAAAAATAAGGGAATCCTAATCCCCACATAGTGACAGAAATTCAAAATTCACCACTAGATGTTGAGAAACAATGGTAATAGAAAATGAAATAAAGTTTACATAGCTTAAAAATGGGAAAAACGAAGCAAGCATTAGGAGAAGAGGAATTGCAAAGTAGGCCTACATGATTGAGATAAAATAAAAATAAACTATCATATAATTATAAAAATAGAAAGGGAAGGTATAACTCTCAAAATCCTCTTCAAAATCTAGTATAGAGGCATTACTTCATATAAGTGTAGAGAAGAAGTAGAGGAAATCATATCAAATAAATTGAGGCCAAAACAAAATATGAATTTAATTTTTATCACAAATTTCAACTTCTAGATAAAATATGAATTAACACACAAGTAATGTTATAACTAAAATAATTAACAAAGATGAAAAGACCAAAATTATTATATCTTTCATTGCAAAGAACACACCCAATGTCTATTATATGTTTCTTCATAAGACCTTCCTTCTTTTTTATATTGAACAAAAATAATTATAAGAATGAAAGCTACTAATAATAGCTTAAAGGACAAACCTTCCCTTCTTTTATTTCTACACACCATCAATCATCTCTTATATTTTCCCATGCAAAACTTTGATGTCCATGGATATATTATATTTTTCACAAATATACTCTAATGGATAGCTTTCTAAAACCACAATTCAATGCTCATGTCAAAATATGGTAGTGTTCACCATACAACTGATAATTACTTCTTGTGAGTGCTTGATTTCTCTTATGGGACTAAATTCTTATATAATTAGATTCTATTGTAAACATAAAAATAATTCAAAAAAGGGTGCACATGCAATCAAATTTATATTTTTTATGTGTCCATAATCAAAATTATCACCTCTCATGAATACAGAGAGTTGTTTTGGGTTGTAAAAATAAGTACATCTACACTAGATTCTTTATTCTTTGAAAGACTTAAAACAATATACAAATTCAAATTATAAAAGTATTATGTATATAGATAAAAGAAATAATGTGAGGATTTACTTGGAATCTTGTGGTCTTATATGGATCCACAACATCTTGCCTCATTTTTACAACTATTGTCTCTTCCTATCTCTCAAGGTTAATTTTTGTATAAAATACATCATGCTTAAAAATTTGTGTAATGTAGCTCTTGAGATGTGTAGAGAGAAAATGATTTTTGTGTTTTTATACATCTTAGTTAAGCCATGTGAAATGGAGATAAATGTTTAAATACAATTCAAAAAAAATATTAATTATTGAACTGTAGGAAATAGGGTGATCCACCTATTAGGAGATGGAGCACAAGTTTTAGGACCTATTTCACTCTTAGTTCATTAAAGGAAACCCTAGAGATACCTCAACCAAGTGAACCCAATTAAGGGAAGGGGTTTTGTTGACTACTAGGAGGGTTTCTTTAGGAGTGATTAAAGGGGGTTCACCAATAAGAAAATTCCTAGAAAGAAAGGAATGAAAGCAATATGCAAATCTAACTACAAAACCTAGGAAATGAAACTCAAAATTAGATTAACAAACTAGAGATAAACAGAGGTGCACTTGGAAGACTGAAGATGCTCAGAACAAGGTTTGCAATCCCAAAATTATGACTTTTGATGTGAACTGAGACTCATACACTAGACTGGATTATTTAGTCCTAGTTTAGGGTTTCGGGTTGGAATTGGAATCTACAACTGTAAACCAAGATCTATAAAAAGTGTTGAAAAGTGGTATATTTGGACTCATACGCCCAAGGTGGTGATTTAGTCCCAGTATCAGGGTTATTTTGAAACTCTAATATCCTCTCGTGATCTTTTGTATCTTCTCTCATGTCCAATCTTCAAGTCTGAAAGTTTGAATTTTGGCCTATAGGTGACTTTTCGTGAAGATGACAACTTTGACAACTTTCTTCAATCTTGCAACTTTTTCTTCAAAGGATATTCAAGCTCCAAAACACCCAGATCTACAATCACACATGTAGAGAGAGAAAAATGTTGTTGTGTTAGTGGATAGGGGTTTTCCTTGGTCAAACCCCATTTTGGTAATCAAACCTTGAAATGAAATGAAATAACATGAAGGAATGATGAATGAACAAATATGATGTTGCAATTCACCAAACCCTTGAGATAAATGTTGCAATCTTGTGTGAAATGGCTAGCATGAATGTAGATCTTGGCTTTTGATTGAAGGTTGTGAATCTTGACTTGAATGCTTGATTTAATCATGACAACCTACATCACAATTGTTAGCTCAAAAACACACGTGATGCATGAATACTTTGACATAATGCTTGATTCTTGAATATAGCCCCAAAATGCTTGATAATCAGCTCTTGAATGTTCTTGAATTCTCTTGAAATGTTCTTGAATTTCTCTTGATCTCATAAATTTTCTATAGGAATGCTTGCATAAAACTTCTATGATCACACCTACTCATGAAAAATTATAGGAGAAAATGTGTGAAATAACCTTGTATTTATACTTGTTTGTTCCAAATTTCCCAAAATTACAACACTACAAGCTGACATCAGATCTAGGGGAATAAAATCCTACCAAGAATTGAATCCAAAATAGATCCAAGCTAAAGCGAGACTCATACGCTAGTTGGGGTGTATGAGTCCAAGTAGCCTAGGCTTGGGACACAAATTTCAAGAAATGCTAAGTTCAATGTCAAATTCAGGATCAAGCCCCGAGACTTAGGTGGGACCCATATGCCCAAGGTGGCACCTGAGTCCCAAGTCACTAAATCTAGGACACATAACCCAAAATCATTGTATGATTGGTCATTTGATATGTATTAGGATTATCCTCAGAGAAATGCATTAAATAAGGCTTGTGGATGCAAAGTAGGACCAAATAAGGCATAAAGAAGCCCAATTTTAGCAAGGAGGGCCCATACAAGTGAAAATGTAAAGGGATGCATTTTTCTACACTATAATTATTAATTATAATTCAATTACAATTTATTTTATTTTAAATTCAAAAGTGGATATGTGTTTATTTGTATAGATAAATTTGTTATGTTTATTATTTTATAGCAGCATCTTAATTCAATCAAATTTGATGATTGTCTTATTTTATAAAAATCTAGAGCAGATTTGATACAATGCCACATTCAATGTTGTAAACTCTAATCTTACACATTTTTGTCTCTGAAGTGAGAAAATATTCTAGGCTAGTCATTTTTGTGCTTGATCTTCTAAAATAGTTTTAAACAATTCAATTTTAAAAAATATATCTAGACACTACCTTGATTTCAATATTTAATAACATAAAAAGTACTCCCTAACATGGCCTTGGTTTAGTATTGTAATGTGTTTAGCACATTCACATTAGGTCTTTGGCCCTTGTAAACTAAATGAATTTAATGGCGCCTTATTTAGAGTGTTGTAAAGTGTTGTAACACACTTTCACATTAATCTAGGGAACTTTATTAAATAATTGTGCTTCTTTATGCTTTAATTGGCCTTATTTGACATCCATAAGCCCCATTTAATGCATCTTTTTTAGGATAATCCTAACATGAACCAAGATCCAACCATAATTTAGGGGTTTTTGGATTCTGTGGCCTAGATTTAGTGATTTGGGACTTATACGCCACCTTGGGCGTATAAGTCCCACCTAGGTTTTTGGGTCCCGATCCTGATTTTACATCATCCTAAGAATTTTTGAAAAATGTGTCCCATAGATAAGCCTAATGGGACTCATACGCCACTTCTGGCGTATGAGTCTCATGTGGCCCAAAATCAAATTTAATTCAAATTCTTGGTGAGATTTTATCCTCCTAGATCTAATGTTGGCTTGTAGTGTTGCAATTTCAGGAAATTTAGCATAAATAAATATAAATACAAGGTTATTTCACTCATTTTCACCTAAGACTTCCATGAGAGCATTCCTTATAGAAAATTTGAGTTCACAAGAGCATTCAAGAGTTTACAAGACTTCATAAGAGTATTCAAGATCATTTCTAAGGCATTCAAGGGTAGAATTATTCATTAGTTGTTGCAACAATTCAAGATCCATCATCATGTCAAGATCATCAAGCATCAAGCATGTTGTTGAGCTAGTGTTGTGATGTAGCATCCTAGATCCATTTGCAAGCATTGCTTCATATCAAAGTTTAAGATCAAGATCTACATTCTACATGGCCACTTAATGTTAGACTGTTGATTTACATCTCAAGACATCTTTCAAGGTATCATTGTGCATGTTTCATATTTCATGTTTCATGTTCATATTTCATTGTTTCATCACAAGGTTTAATTACCTAAATAGGGTTTGACCAAGGAAAACCCCTATACCCTAACAATCAACAAGTTTCTCTTCTCTTTGGTGTCTTAAGGCTTGAAGATTCTTTGAAGATTAGGTTGCAAGGTTGAAGAAAGTCATCAAGTTATCACAAGGTTGTCATCTTCACTAAAAGTCACCTACAAGTTGCAAATCAAGGTTTCAGATCTAGAAACAAAGTGTGAAAGGAAGAGCAAAGATAAGAGAGTAGAATCAAGCCTTAACCCTCTAAAAAAATATAAGTGGGACTGATATGCCACTTGTTGCGTATAACTCCCAGTACAAGGATTTTTTCATATTTTAGTTGTTCCAAATCATACACTATCAGATTCCAGTTTTAGCACATAAACCCTAGTCTAGGACTAAATTTCCTAGACTGGCGTATAAGTCCCAGTGGGCATTAAACAACAATTTTTTAGGGTTTTGGGGATTTTTTTGACCTCATTCTTCTTCCAGGTGCACCTCTTTTCATTCTCAGTCCTTTATTATGCATTTCAGTTTCATTTCCTAAGTCATTTAGTTAGGTTTTGTATAGTACTTTGCATGTTGCATTCACTTCTTGTCTTTCCAAGCCATAGCTTGGTGGTGAACCCTCTTATTTTATTTAATCATACCCTATAATACCTTATTGTAAGATCTATTTTCCCTTTTCTATCTTCAGATTGAGATCTCTAAGGTTTACTTGAGTGTAACAAGTGTGAAATAGGAACCCTACCCTTGTGCTCCATTCCTCAAAGGTGAGGTGTAATATTTTCATTGCTACACAATAATTTTTGTATAACTCCATATCTTAATCTAAATTATTCATTTAAATTAAATATTTCCTTTATGATTTATCATATGACCTATCCTCTAAATACTAATTGGCATGTATCACACTTAGAAATTTCATATGGCGCAAATACATATTATTTTTTCACAAACATAATGTACCTTAACAATATATTTTTTATTGGAATGAATTGAATAATATTAAATATAAAAAATTATAGATATTCATAGATATGGATCATTTACCATATGGGTACTCTTATATTCCTATTCCTGGAGATTCTTCATTTCAACACTATATTAGTCATCATTCGACAACAATCTATAGCTTCTTCGTGCTTCAGTGATGTTCTACATGTTCCTCTCTTTTTTGGAGCATTGTTTTAGTTGGAGGCTTCTTAGTCCTTCGCCTTGTTTTTGGAGGCCTTTCAGTCCTTCATTTACCTTTCTCTCTTTTGGAGAGGAGTTTTTCCCATGTAGTTTTCTTATTTTCTCTAGTTTTGAGAGATCTTTTGTTTGTACATGGGTACCTCACCAGGCCTTTTTTGGTGGTCCACCCATCATGCATTCTCTTTTTTGTGGTTTTTAGCTACTCCCTAAGTTCATCTTAACGGGGTGATAGAGTAATCATGCATTAGATAATAATTAATTAATCTTTAATTAATTATTAATCTAATTTATTCTCATGTACTTAAGCTAAACTTATGAGTGATTTTGTATGTTAACCAAAGAGAGCTATTATTAGATCATTTTATCTCATTACATGAGATGTTGACACTTGTCATGATCTAATCTCTTTCTCATTTAGGGTTGCTCCTATATAGCACTAAACCATCATTGTATTATAATACATTTGATGTCTTTTGATGCCTTTGATAGAATTCTCAACCTTTGAGGACTATTATTTTTCTTGAAGATTCTTGAGGCTCATTTTGTAGTTTTTCCTTGTTGGGGAATAATGCATATTATTGTTTACAACTCTCTTGCATGGAAATCGTCTTTGTTCATTGTTTGATCATGTGGCTTGTGTTTTTCACAATTCTAATAATGTATAATAATATAATAGTATTATTATTATAGAATACATAATAATATATAATAATATAATAATATATTAATATATAATATATAATTTATATATATATATATATATTATTGGTAAGTTCTACCATGGGTTGGGGGTAGATCCCAATAATAACCTTTGATTACAAGACAAATTTCAATTTCAATTTTCCAAATGTAAAGCTTTCTATTTGGCTAATTCTACATTTTTTTAGTTTCCCAAATTGTTCATACAATATGTCATCTTTCACATTGGACATGCGGATTTATTAATGTTGTCCTTTTCGTTGTAATTTTGCCTCCAACTTGAGAGGGTGAAATGAATAAGTGACCAGAGGCATGCTTGAGAGTTTTATTGAATGAAGTGGCTCAACCATAATTTATTTCTTCAAAGGAGTTGAGGGCCAAAGTACTTCAATGGGCTATGTGTGAACCTTGCATTGCAATCATTTTACCTTAAGCGATTTCTCGAGCCATTTGAGCTTATCATTCTTATGATGAATTTATAATGTTAGGGCCGAGGCAACTAGAGGCACATGTGTCGCAAGGCTCTCTGGTTTTCATGCCTCCATTTATTAGCTTAGTGTACAAAATAGGGTTTATAACTTTATGTCAGTGTGTTTTAGCTTTGTCGTTAATACTAGAGGTCGAAGAGAAGCTGAGAATGGAAACCCTGATCTTCTTAACCAGCTCTAGGGTGCAGTTAGCATTTCTTAGCCTATTTTTTGATAGGTGGTTGAAGGGAATGTTGAAAAATCTAGACCCCTTAACCATTAAGGTTGTGAAGATGGTTTTGGGAAGGAATTTCATGACCACGGGTGAGAGGTACAAAGTAAATTCAGATATCACCTCTCGCTTTGTGGCTTCTTTGTTGGATCTTCATGCTAATAAGGAGATGATTTCATAGTTGGCCCATTGAATCTTTAAGCTCACTTTTCTCTAGGGTTTGTACATGGTTTTGGTTGTTGCATGGCTAGGAGAGGGATTCCTCACCCCCGTGACTTAATGCTCCCTACCACCAAACTTCTTCCTTTCATACCAAGTGTCTACGAGCCTGGCTATTGGATGCACCTTTTCTGCACTAAGACTGCTTATGATTTTATTAAATGACTATATCAACTCGTTCCGGTAGGGGATTCCAAATGGCTTTCCTAGTTCATTGCTTATGAAGATTAGGGTAAGCAGGTTTCGGCCCCTATTTTGTAGTGTACATAGAAATTAATAATGCTTTCCCTTTTTTTTCCTAATGGAAGGGGTGAATTTATTGTAAAGTGTATAAAATTAAGAGCCCAATTTTGAGTTCTCATGGTTAGGGTTAGTTTAATCTTTAGCGAGCTCTAGGTTTTCAAATTTGAAGGTCAGTTATAGTTTTCGTCATTTCATATGCAAATTTGGTATCTATAACAGACATGTGGGTACTTGTGTAAGAATCTTGTTTTAAATATTTATGTTACGAATTATAACGGTTCTAGTAAATGTGTGGATAAAATTTTCCTTCTTATCAATTTATCCATTAATTCATGTGCAATGTTGTAAGGATTTTAATTTCATAGATAACAGATGTTGATTTTGTTATTTTTCTTCATACATGGCTACCCCTAGCAGGTTGTGAAAGATTTTCATCTATATTATACTAAAGTAAAGGGTATATTACCATTATAGTGAACATTCTAAATGATGTTTCATTGGAATTCCATGACAATTTCACTGAGATTTTGATAACAGCTTAATGCTTTAATTTGGTTTGTCAATTTAAAGTGTATGCTTTCATGATTCTATGAGCTTAATCTTTTGTATTCGAATTGCCTTTTTGGTTTCTTTATTTCCAAGAAATGATGTTTCCATAATGGTTCCCAAATGTAAGGTAGATCTAAATTGGCTTTTGATTCTATACTTTGTATTACCATTATGTTCCTCAATTTTGAAGATTCGGTCTCAGTG
This sequence comes from Sequoia sempervirens, assembly GCA_007258455.2. NCBI lineage: Eukaryota > Viridiplantae > Streptophyta > Pinopsida > Cupressales > Cupressaceae > Sequoia > Sequoia sempervirens. Next base: position 17,672 of record VDFB02064563.1, read on the forward strand.
AAGATAGTTGATTTTCAATAGTCCCTATTTGGTTGGATATTTTACCCTTTCAATGGTTTTGAGGGCTCTGCACCCATATTAGTCACAAATTTGAAGTGGGTGAGTTGCATGATATGCGTGCTTGGCAACCCCAATATTCCTTTAGACCAACTTAATATTGGGTATTCAATTTTCTTTATTATCTCACCACATCTATGAGAATGTGATCTTTTTGGAAATGGTGTGCTTTTTCAATACGAGTACCCTACATTTTTCTTGCTTGGATTCTGATACTAGTGCTTAGTTTTGAGGTTTTGAATCATGTATTTCTCCTCACCTTATTGATTGATTATGGTTGTTTCACCTTTCTTTTGTTCGAGCTTATTTTCAGGCAACGTTATGTGACATTTCCTCCTATATGGGCCACACCAAGAATTGACTATTTGGTCTACAGTTTTCTCAATAAAGAGACTTCTATATGTTTGTTTCATAATTTTTCATGTTTTACTATGATTAATTCTATATTTCTATTAATTAGAATACAAATGTTTTTTTGTTTAGACCATAACTAATTAACTTTGTGAGCTAGTTGTTAACTTCCATTTCTCATAGTATTGTGTGATGAGCCCGTATGTTGATGAGTTATGCTTTGTTACAAGGGATTTTAATGTTGTTTTTATATACGGAGGTCTCTGTAAGTGTGTTTATTTCATAATTTTGCTTGTTTTGATATGGTTACTTCCATGTTCTAGTTAAGTAGAAAAGAAATTATCTTTTTTTTATATCTAATTAGATATGTGAAATGAAACCATATGAAATCTTAAATTAAGGTTCATAGATACATACCTTTGTCATTTGGTGCTTACAAGTGAGACTCGACACTTTCTTGGATATGCCCTTCCTCAACATTCTTTTTCTTGGAGGACTATTGTTTCCCATCCTTGCCATGCATCAACTTGTCCTTTGCTCAGACAAGTTTCTTCCCGATCTATTTCATAGTTAGCTAACTTATCTATAGCCTTGTTTTCTTCCCTATAAATGTGCTTGATGGAGACTATTTTTACATCTCGCATTAGGTCCTTGATTCTAGAAACTTTCAATTATAGTTTCCAGACTCCTATTTGGCCTTTTGTGACTGCACTAATTCTTATTGTCAAGTCACATTCCAAGTCGATGTTTTTGAATCCTCTTTCTTTGCATAGTATTAACCCTTGTAAAATGCCTTCAATTTCTACCTCATTTTTTTTGGATGGAGGCAATTTTATGGATCTTGTAGGTATTATTTGTCCTTTTTCATTTCATACTATGCATCCTACACCTGATGGTCCTGGGTTTCCTCAGGATTCCCCATCAATGTTTAATTTTAGTCTACCTCTAGATGGAGGACTCCACTTAGTTTTTTTCCTCTTTGCTTTGGCATTCAGGGCGAATTGAAAGAATGTAGTAATTTTCAAGACTGGCCATCTTTTCATTAGATTATCGTCCCAACATGTGAAATTGGATTTCCTTTGTAGCTTAATATGTACATATAGAGATTACATCTTCTACCTTCTTGGATTTTTCCTAAAAATTTCTTCTATTCCTTTCTTTCCAAATGTTCCATAACAAAATTGAGGGAGCGGTTTGCCAAATTTGACCCTAAAATGCTTTCCTTTTAATTTTTTTCCAGCTAATCATGAAGTCCCTGAACTTGTTGCCTCTAGGAGCCTCCCAACTTAGTTTCTTTTGGATCCAATCCCACAATATTCTATAAAGGGATAGTTTGGTAGTAGGTGGTATGTTGTTTCTTCATTCTTTTATACATGACACACCAATTTGGGCCTTCAATGCATGTTGACCTCAACCTATCCCATGTTAGGATTCTTTCATGCAAGTAAGTCCAAGTGAATGTCCCAACCTTAGGAGGCACCTCCTTCCCCCAACACAATTTTTTTGGCCAGTCACCACTTTCTTGCTTGATTTAATTTTGATAACCCATTTTGGCTATATAGTTTCCTGACCTTGCACCACACCATACAATCTTGTCTGGTTGGTTGTTCAAGCAAAATTTTCTTTCTTGCAAAATTTCAAACAACTTCTTTTTTGCCTCTTCTTCTATTCAGTGATCTAAAGGGATCGACTAGTTTCCTTTGTCCTTACCATCCATTTTGATGTAATTTTGCACATGATTGCTGCATTTTTCACTTCTACTTGGGATGTAGGGGGCCATTTCTGGATATATTTTAAAGTTTTGTAACCTCCCTATGAATCATTCCAAAAAACTGCCCTATTGCCACTATTTACTTGCCATCTTATGTGGTCTAGAATTACCTGCCTCAAGTTTTTCATGAAGTTCCATATATGGGATCCATTTCATGCATTTGCAATTTTTAACACCCTTTCTGGTTCTAGACTGTCCAAGTACTTTTTCTACATAACCCTGCACCACTTTAAGGAAGGGTTTTGGTACATTTTCTAGATCAATTTTGCTCCTAAGGTTGCATTTTACTTTCTTAAATTCCTTATACCAACTCCACCTTCATCCTGTGACTTATAAACCTTATCCCAGTGGATCGATGTGATTTTATGCTATTCATTTGAGCCCTCCCATAGGAAGTGCTTTAATATACTTTCTAGTCTTGAGGTTGCCTTGGAGGTTAACTGCATATAGCACATTGAATATGTGGGGATTGTTGATAAGACTACTTTAATCATTGTTATTCTACCTATGAGGGAGATCCATTTTCCCCTCCAACTTAGGGCTTTGTCACTGCACTTCTCTTTTGCTTGTTCCCATAAAGCTAATCGAATTATACCTTTGAAAAGTGGAACTCCTAGGTATTTTCATGGTATTTCATCTATTGTGTAGCCCAGGATCTTAGCTTCTTTTCTTTGCATCTTTTTCCTTGTGTGGAAGAAGTAAATTTTGGATTTCTCCATATTTATTTGTTGCCATGTTATTTCACTGTACACCTGCAAGCATTCCTTTATTCTTTCAGCCTCTTGTGGGGTCGATTCCCATATAGAAAGGTATCATCTACAAATTGTTGGTGAGTTAAGGCTTCCACCCCTTGTGCTATCTGAAGACCTTTCCAGAGTCCTTGTTCTTGGTATGAAGCTATGTACCTGCTTAGGGCTTCAGCCATGATAACAAAGAGAAAGGGGGAGATTGGGTCACCCTGCCTTATCCCATTGGAGCTTTGGAAGAAACCACATGGGCTATTATTTAGCAATGAAAAATCATTTGGAGCCATTCTCTATAGAAACCAAACTTCTCCATTATTTTGATCAAAATTCTCCATCTGACCTTATCATATGCTTTACTCACATCCAGTTTGATCATCATACTTTGTAGTCTTGTTTGTTTATTGTATAAACCACTTCGTTTGCCCAGATGATACTATCCACTATGTCCCTTCTAGGTGTGAATCCACTTTGGTTTGGAGAGATGATATTTTCCAATACTTTTTTGAGCCTGTTTGCTAATGATTTGGATAGGAGTTTATATATAGTATTGCAAAGTGAGATAGGTCTATAATCACCAAAGTTAGCACAGTCTTCTTTTTTTGGTATCAATACCACCATTGTATTGTTCAGATCTTTAGCAAACTTCTTATGTTTTTTGAAGTCTTCTACTATTTCCCAGACTTCATCCCCTAAGAATATATAATTAATATATTATTATATATGTTATTAATATATAATAATATACAATAATATAAAAAATATATTATTATATATATTATAATACATGACTTGTTCTACAAATTATCTAATATATTATAAATAATTATGTTGAGAGGCATAACCCAATCCAAAGTTCAGCACATCTGTCACAAAAAAAATCCAAAAATTTAGGAATCTTAGAAAAATGAATATATCTTTAAAAAAAATCTAATTAAAAATTATTTTCTAAAAATCAAATGAAGTTATAATATATTAATATCTAGATTATTATAAGATTTAAATGTAACTTTATATATTTTTAACAAAAAAGGTTTGGGTTACGATTAAGGTTAGGGTTTTGAGAAATAGATGAATAAATTGCAGTTTTTCAATCAAAGATTAAAAATAGTAGAAATTTTTTTGAAAAAAATAAGCTTGTATGATATGGAGAACCCAATTAAGTGCTTATGATATAGACTCATAAAATTATATAAATAATCTTAAAATTTTAATGGCATACTTCATTTTCTTAAATAAGTCATATTTTCCAATTTATATTATTTAAGAAAAGTTTTAGATTTATTGTTTATTTTAAAAAAGTCATTGTTGCCTATTTAATAATAATTATAAATAAGCCTAATTGAATGCTAACTATAGTCATACTACTAACCCTAGCAATAAACCTAACCCTAATCCTAACCCTAACCCTAATTGAACCTTAACCTTTACTTTAATTAAACTCTAATCATAACCTTAACCAAAATAAGCCTAATTGAACCATAACCCTAACACTAACACTAACCCTAAAACTAACCTTAACAATAGAATTAAACCAATTTGAATCTGTAGAGAAGGGGGATTCGTTGCTTAGGAGTCTCTTTATTCTCAAGAGAGTCCCCAGGAATGAACTTCCCTAAACTACCTCAACTTGAAAAGGCTAAAGTTCCAGAATAAGAATGAGCATGTCACAGAGGTTTTCTAGACAGACTAGCAATTTTTTGACCGAAGGACATTAGAGCATAATAGGGATGACAGCGTGGCATGCTAGAGTCCCAAAGGTGTGCTATCATCTCATATGGATGGAAAACCGAGAATGTCATATAAAATAGCAAAGTAGTTCTACTTCTATTCTGACTACTCAGAAATCTCATAATGTAAGAAAGTAACATAGAATAGAAGAGCTAAAATAAAGTAAATGATAGAACTAAAGAGGATAGAGAAAGAAAATGCTCACAACAACCCAAGTAATGAAGCCTCTAGCTAGCGAATACCTTCAATACCTACACATATAAGATCGAGGGAAAAATGTTGGGGCTGTTTAGGGGATTGCCTCTATTAAACCCTCATTTTTTTGTTCCAACCTCCATGAATAGCCAGATAGATAAAGAGAAATAATAAGTAGATATGAAATGAACACAACAATGATAAAAGCAATCCATGCTCAAGGAGAACCAATATCACAAAGATAGAGATGCAAAAGATAAGGGATGTGAGAAATACCAAGATGCTCAAAGATACAAGATAAGCAAGATAGATATTACCTACAAGGCTTGAGGAATCCAAGGAGAGAGACAAATTTGCGAGAGCCAAGAGAGTTGCAAAGAGTGTTGTGAGAGCTTTTGAGATTGTTGTTGTAGCCAGCAAGAAAGTTGTGTGAGCTTGAGAGAGCAAGAGAAAGAGAGGAGAGAAAATGCAAGAGAAAGAGCTATAGAGATCCAAAAGAGTCAATGAATTGAAAATACATCTTTTAAAGAGAGAATAGGAGGGAAAAGAAGCTTCTTGAGCCATTACAAGGCATCCTGGGTTGTTACCATCGATAAAAGGAGTTGACAAGTGGCAAACATGCTTAGAAATAGTCATTTGAACGTTGAAATGTCATGAGATGCTAACGTGGCGTGCAGACATCCACGTGTTGCGCTAGTGTCCAAAAACATCACACTACAAAAAATTGAGAATAGGAAAAGCACAAGGTTCAATGCAAATTTGATGTGCAAAGGTAGCTGCTAAAAAGGGATCCTGAGCATCTTGAGAGGGGAAAAAGGTTGATGCAAGGGTTAAAATGAGCCTACACAAGTTCTAATGGAGTGGGCACTAAATTGGATGCAACAATGTATGTGAAATTGCAAGGGGTGCAATTTTATGCCATTACAGAATCCTACCTAAACCTTAATTGAACCCTAGAACCCTAACCTAATTGTAACCATAATCGTAACCCTAAGCCCAAGTTTTATCCTATTAACCCTAATTAAATTGTAACCCTAACACTAACCCTAACCCTAATCAAACCCAAATCTAATTTGTAATTGAACCCAAATTTCCTAACCCTAACCCTAACATAACCCTAATCATACTCATAAATATAACTATAACTCCAAGTTTTATCCTATAACCCTAACCCTAACCCTTACTCTAACCCAATGCTTTATTGTAGAACCATAACCCTAATTGGATAATAGTTGCTTAACTATAACCGCAATTTAACCCTAACCCAAATTGTTAGGGTTAAGGTTAGGGTGTGCATTAAGGATAGTGTTAGGGTTAGATTTAGAATTAGGTTTTAGGGTTATTGTTACAACTTTAAGGGTTGTTTTTATATTTGGCTTAGATTTGTGGTTAGGATTAGGGTCAAGGATAGGGCTAGGACTAGGTTTAGGGTTAGGGTTAGGGTTAGGGTTAGGGTTATTAGAGTGAATGTAGGTAATTAATGAGAGAGAAAATATTTAGGGTTAGGTAATTAGGATTTGGGTTGGGGTTAGGGTCATGGTTAGTGTTATACAGATAGGATAAAGATGAGGGTTAGAATCAAGGTTACAGTTTGGAGAGAAAAGGTTAGGTTATGATTAGGGTTAGGGTTAGGCTTAAGATTTGGATTATAGTTTAGGGTGTAGTGTTTGTCTTCAGTTTAGGGTTAAAGTTAGGGTGTGAGTTAATGTTTGGATTAGATTACAATTAGGATCATGGTTTAGGGTTTAGGGTTAGGGTTATGTTTATGTTTAGGGTTACAATTAAGATCATGGTTTAGGGTTTAGGGTTAGAGTTACATTTATGCTTAGGGTTATGAAAAAAGGGGTTTGGGTTACAATTAAGGTTAGGGTTTTTAGAAATAGATGAATAAATTGTAATTTTTTAATTGAAGATTAAAAACAATAGAAAAAAATTGAAAAAAAGAAGCTTACGATATGGAGGACTCAATTAAGTGCTTACAATATGGACTCATAAAATTATATAAATAATCTTAAATGTAAATGGCATACTTTATTTTCTTAAATAAGTCATAATTGTCAATTTATATTATTTAAGAAAAGTTCTAGAGATTTATTGTTTATTTTAAATAAGTTGTGGTTGCCTATTTAATAGTAATTATAAATAATCCTAATTGAATGCTAATTGTAGTGGTAATGCTAACCCTAGCAATAAATCTAACCATAATCCTAACCCTAATTGAACCTTAAACTTCACTCTAATTAAACTCTAATCATAACCTTAACCAAAATAAGCCTAATTGAACCCTAACCCTAATGCTAACACTAACCCTAAAACTAACCTTAACAGTAGAATTAACCCAATTTGAATCCTACCTAAACCTTAATTGAATCCTAGAACCCTAACCTAATTGTAACCATAATTGTAACCATAACCCCAAGTTATTTCCTATTAACCCTAATTAAGTTTTTAGCCCTGATTTTCACCTTGAATAAACCCTAACACTAACCCTAACTCTAATCAAAACCAAACCCAAATTGTAATTGAACCCTAATTTCCTAACCCTAACCCTAACATAACCCTAATCATACTCATAAATATAACTATAACTCCAGTTTTATCTTATAACCCTAACCCTAACCCTAACCCTTACTCTAACCCAATGCTTTATCATAGAACCCTATCCCTAATTGGATAGTCATCTTAACTATAACCATAGTTGACCCCTAAGCCAAATTGTTAGGGTTAAGGTTAGGGTACACATTAAGGATAGTGTTAGGGTTAGATTTAGAATTAAGTTTTAGGGTTATTGTTACGATTAAGGGTTGCTTTTATATTTGGCTTAGAGTTGGGGTTAGGATTAGGGTCAAGGATAGGGCTAAGGTTAGGTTTAGAGTTAGGGTAAGGGTTATTAGAGTGAATGTAGGTAATTAATGAGAGAGAAAATATTTAGGGTTAGGTAATTAGGGTTGGGGTTGGGTTTAGGGTTTTGGTTATAGTTAGGATCATGGTTAGGGTTATAAGGATAGGATAAAGGTGAGGGTTAGGGTCAGGGTTATAGTTTGGAGAAAAAGGTTAGGTTATGATTAGGGTTAGGGTTAGGTTTAATATTTGGATTATAGTTTAGGGTGTAGTGTTGTTCTTCAATTTAGGGTTAAAGTTAGGGTTAAGGTTAGGGTGTGAGTTAAGGTTAGTGTTAGAATTAGATTACAATTAGGATCATGGTTTAGGGTTTAGGGTTAGGGTTATGTTTATGCTTAGGGTTACAATTAAGATCATGGTTTAGGGTTTAGTGTTAGAGTTACATTTATGTTAGGGTTAGGGTTAGGGTTAGGGTTAGTTTAAGGTTACAATTAGGGTTTAAGGTTTAGGGTTATGTTTACAATTATGATTATGATTGAAATTATGGTTAGGGTTTTGGATTAAGGTTAAGAATTTGGTTAGGGTTAAGGTTGGGGTTACAGTTAAGGTTGTGAGAAATAGATTTAGGGTTACATTTAGGCTTAAGGTTATTGTTACAGTTAGGAACAAGGTTAGGATTAGAGTTAAGGTTAGAATTAGGTTAGGGTTGGGATTAGAATTATAGTTAGTGTTAAAGTTAGGGTTAGTGTTATAGTTAGGGATTTGGTTAGGGTTAGGGTTATGGATACGTTAGGGTTAGGATTATGGTTTATTGTTAGAATTAGGGAAATTTTAGGGTTACCATTATGGTTTATGGTTTAGGGTTTAAGGTTAGGTTTAAAGTTATGATTATTGTTATGATTATGGTTAAAGTTAGGGTTATGAGAAATAAAATAAGGGTTAGGGTTAACATAAATAAAATTATGGTTAGGGTTAGGGTGGGGATTAGGATTATGGTTGGTGTTAGGTTAGGGTTAGGGTTATGAGAAATAGAATAAGGGTTAGGGTAAAGATAAATAAAATTAGAGTTAGGTAAGGGTTATAGTGATAGGATAAGGGTGAGGGTTAGGGTTAGGGTTAGAGTTAGTGTTACACTTACGATTTAAGTTAAGATTAAGGTTAGGGTTACTATTATTGTTTACAATTTAGTTTTTAGGTTAGGGTTATGAGAAATAGGCTTAGGATTAGAGTTAGACTAGGGTTTAGGGTTTAGGGTTTGAGGTAAGGCTTAGAATTATATTTAGTGTTATGGTTATGGTTGGGATTAGATATGGGATTAGGGTTACAATTAGAGTTACATTCAGGTTTAGGGAACTTGTAACAAAAAGGGTTTGGGTTACGATTAAGGTTAGGGTTTTGACAAATAGTGTTAGAGTTAAAGTTATAGCTAGGGTTACATTAATGAGAAAATGATGGTTTACTATTCAAGTAAGGGTTAGGGATGGGTTTATCATTAGGGTTGGGTTAAGGTCAAGGTGTGAGTTAATCTTATGATTATGGTTAGGGTTAGAATTAGGTTTGGTTTATGATGTTAAGTTTCAAGAAAAGGTCTAAATTTAAGATAAATTCATAATTGGCTATAATGAACATGAGAAAAAAATAACCTATAATTATTTATTTTGGGAAAATAATCAATCACAACTTAAACTTAAACTTAGAGATTACCCTAAACCCTAGCACCATAACCTTAATCCCAAACTTAACCTTGAAGCAAACACATAACCTAACCCTACCCCTAACCCTAACCCTAACCTTAATCCTAACCCAAACCATAACCCAAATCCAAAACAAACCCTAATCTTATACCCAATTCCAATTTTTATCTTTCATTAATCACCTACATTAACCATAATCATAATGTTGAATATAATCTCATGCCTACCCCTAACCCTAACACTAATACTAACCCTAAACCTAATAATAAAATAATTAAAAAATAATATAATATTTACTTTATAATAATTATAAGATAATTTTAAAAATAATATAATAGTAATATTATATATTAATAATAACATATTAATGAGACTAGTGGAACGGCTTCCTCTCTGCACTTTGGTCCGACAACGATGGCATTTAGGGCTTCCCATGGCGAGGCGGGATAGAGAGAACCCTTTTTTCTCATTCTGCAAGTTCTTGGCAATGTCCCTTTTCAAAGGTTGTGAGGGGTGATAATCCCTTCTATTTGTAAGGCAGGATTTTTGTTGCAGCGACAGCGGCAGGATGTTTGGGGAAGCAGAAGCGGCCCTTTTTTAGGGATTTTGTGGGGCATGTAATGAAGAAAAATGAAGTTGGAAATGCAACCAAAGGGCAGGAGGTGTGGATGGAGTGGAGGGAAGTGAGGGAGTTCTTAGGTGAAGGTTCAAAAATTCCAAACTCAGTGAAGGAGCAGATACCTTTGCACTAGGCTGGGGAAACCCCAACGATATCTCTTAAGGAAGCCATTGACAACGAAGCTATGGAGAATGCAAAGTATTTCGTAGAGTTTGGGTTGATTGGAAATTTTAGGGGTTTCTATTCGGGCCTCGCAAACAGGCACAAGTGGATATCTGAAACCTAGCGCCCAATTTTGGAGGGGGATGTATAGATTTACCCCAATGCAAAAGGTCTTTTTATGGTTGTCTTTGACAATGAGCAGGACAAGAATGTTGTGTTGTGTGACTATCAATGGAGTTGGGAGGACAGATTTATGCTCATGCTCAAACCTTGGCATCCATATTTTGACCCAAATTCTAAATCATTTGGACTAGTTCCTATATGGGTAAGACTCCCAAATCTTCCTTTACATTTCTAGTTTGAATCATGTTTTGAAGTTATTGGAAATTCGTTGGGGAAGTTTTTGGGTGTTGATGATGGTTCTCTTAACTTTTTGAACACAACTTATGCACACATCCTAGTTGAAATGGACATTATGAAAGATCTCCCTACGGATGCTTTATTAATTTTTTTTAGCCAAGAGTGGAAGCGATTGATTGATTATGAAGGTGTGCCTTTCCGATGTAGATGTTATTCCAAAATGGGTCACATTGTTGAGCATTGCTCCCAACGTAAGAAGGTATCTAAAGCAACCTGGTGGAAATAGGTTGCACCACATCACTATTCAATGGAGAAAGAAGAGTCAATTGGTGTTGCAAAGGAGAAGGAACCAATATTGGAGAAGAAACCAATTTTTGT